>NQII01006505.1:104850-118837 GCA_002778355.1 Clitarchus hookeri | reverse complement strand
AAAAGAGGATAGAAGAAGGAGATACAACCAGAAGAGGACAAAATCGAAGATAACTAAAATATAATGTTATTGACTGGTGTATGAGGTGAAAAAGTTGAAATGTTTATGCAAAATAGGGAAATGAGATTATTTACGAATGTATGATATAAAAGAGATGGTTGAGTGGCTGCCATATGATTAGTCGGGTTGAAAGTAAACATATACAATACCATACACAATTTTAACTATTTTTGACACCAAATTACAAAGTAAATGTAAAGGTAAACAATTGTGGAGTATTTTCAAACAACTGTATTATGGCATGGTGGCCACATGCCTGTCACATGGTTGTTGTGGAAATTCTGCGCTCAACCAATGATGAGAATATAATATAAGGAATAATAGTTTAAAATATATTAGGGTAAACTCAGATACCTTATATTAAAGATAACGTACAAAATAGGTAATGGGATTCTATGCAGATATTTCAAGTAAAAGAGAAGTATTGGGGCGGCTGCCATGTAAATGGTCAAGAAAAATAACATGTAATTATTCAACAAAGGTAATTGTAAATAATTAATGTATATAATGTTGTTTATTGATGGAATAGTTCCATATAAAGGAAAATTATTGTGGTAAATTCTCCTTAATAAATTGAAGAGGATGTTGTTGACATGTGGCCGTCACATGGCTGCCACCGGGTTAATGTGAATATAATGAATATAATTAATGATTATAACATAGAATAGAGAATGATGTATTAATATTTAATAAGGTAAGATAATATCGAGTATAGATAATAACATTGGTAGTGTGAAGAATACAGAAGATACACCTCTAACAAGAAAAGTCTGTAAATTGAACAATAGTAAGTGTATAAGAGTAGAAATGTTAAAAAGAATTTATTGATATATGGGCATATAAATTGATGAGTTAATATTAATATTGAATCATTGTATGGTCATCATTACACAACGAGAAAGGAAAGAAATTAATTACATTATTTGGGGTTTAAATATTGGTGACACATGGGTGTCACATGGGCGATACACCGGTAGAAAAATTAATTACGAAACCATTAAATAACTATCTGATAAATTGTCTATGGTGTTACGATTGAATGGTGATTGCGAATATTAAATTAAGTATATGGTCGCTGTAATATATCGGATAAAGAAAGAACTTATTTATACAACAACAATAATGTTTTTTGGGGGTGTTGCATGGGTGGTACTCCAATGCATAAATGATTAAGAATTAATAAAATACTTAACAGGAACTTAAGAAGGTCAGTTGCGACGTTTAGGAAGTCTGTGTATGCTGGTGAAAACTAGAGCTGATATGAATAATGATAGTTAGCACATAGCGACGATTAAGTTAATATTTAATATACCAGATAGTTTGAGGATTTTGCTTGGATGGAGCACTGACTATGTCTGAGAACCAAGAAATACTATACTTTAAAACAAGAATTCAACTGTTTGACTGTGTAGAAGTTTAGTAATATTGAATGTGCTGGCGACAATTGGAGTTGATATGAACAAGTTGGTAGATAGAGATGAATAAGATAACAATGTATGTACCTAACCAAGAAAATAATTGGTACAAATTCTATTGATCTCTTGTGGTCACCAGTAAGAAGAACACATGAAATAGACTCAAGTAAAATTTGAAGCCAATACGAATATCGTAAGTAGGTGAACAGCGACGCTCAAGAATTCACTTTTAATATGTTTAGAGGACAATAAGATTAGTTAATGATATGATTGGTAGACTCAAGAGGTTTATAGTTCTGGAGTTATGGAACGATCAAATATCAAAGAATATATATTATCCTTATTGGGTCCGACATGGTACAAAGTACGTATAATATCATTGATTATAAACCAATATTAATAAATGGAAAATATATGGTAACTTATTTAACCAAGGAAATAATTAATATAAATGTTACTGATCACTTGTGGTCACCAGTAAGAACACATGAAGCTGACTAAAGAGAAATCTGAAGCCAATATGAACACCGTGAATAGGTGAACAGTGACGCTCAAGGATTCACTTTTAATATGTAATAGATACCAATAAGATTAGTTAGTGTTATGATTAGTAGACCTGAGAGGTTTGTAGTTCTGAAGTTATGTAATGATCAAGTATAAAGGTATCGATTGTATCCTTATTGGGCCCGGCACGGCACATAGCACGAATAATATAAGTTATGGGGCGACTTCCGCCTCCCGATGGCGTCTTTGAGTATGGCAGAACAGGGAGGGTTTGTGAGAGTAGAGGAGGATGGCGATGGAGGAGATAGAGGAAGGGATAAAGGATATCCTTTTCAAAAAGGAGGAAGAGTACAGAGATATCCAACGAGGAAAGAAGAAGAGAAAAATTTGAGAAGAGGACAACAACAAGAACAAAGAAGACAAGAAGAAGGAGAAATGGGAAATCTATTATTGAAGGAAGAAATGAAGAAGACGAGACAACTATCGGATTGGTCCGAAATAATGGATCAATAAATTAATGAAAGTAGAAAAAAGAGCGTTTGGAAGCAATGGAAGAGGAGTAAGATGAAGAAGGAATCAAGAAAAGAAGAGTCATTAATAGAGTAAAATCAATAACTACATTAACCGAAGCAAACATGTATGTACAAGGTATAATGGCGTTTATGGTGAAAGAAAGTAAAAGTATAACGAACGTAATAAGAACGAAAATTATGGAACAGGTGGAAGCATTACAACAAATTATAATAAGTCAAGAAATGGAAATACCACAGATAAGGAGTATAATGGAAAGAACTCAAGAAATGAAAAAATAAGAAAAGGAGAATATAAGAGAAGAAAGTAATGCATATATACAACAAATGAGAGAGGAAATTAATACTATGAGGAAAAATAGTATACATCGAGAGGAGATAGTAGGAAAAGAAGTAAGGAAAAATCAAGATTTAAATGGAGCATGGAACAACAGAAAGAGAGAGGAACCAGTGGTGATAATTATTGAGCCAGCTATTGTAAGAACAGGAAACAACAGTGAGGTAACACTAAATGAAATAATGAGGTACATAAGACCAAAGGAGAAAAACATTCAAATTAACAATACCTGGAAAGTAAGGAAAAATGGCATAGGTATGGAACTCTCACATGAAGAACAGGCCAAGAAAATGGAGAAAAATATTATAGAGAAAAGACTAAATGTCAAGATAGTTATAAAAAAGAAGAAAAAACAGAAAATAATCATTTTCGATGTGGATGCAAATAAAGACGATGAAGCATTAATAGAAGAAATGTATCAACAAAACTTCATACAAATACCGAAAGAACAATTTTACAGTACAATTAAGATACTTTTTAAAACAAAACCTAAGAATAACGTCAACAACATAATTATGGAAATAAGCCCGCAAGCATTTAATAAAATTGAACAAAGACCTAAGATCTATAGTGATTGGAAGGTGCACAATACTAAAGAATTTTTGTCCCCAATGAGATGTTAAAAATGTTTACGATACGGACACACCAATGAATGATGTAAATAAATAAATAGCACATGTGGAAAATGTGCAGAGGAAGGCCACTCAGAAATGAACTGCAGGAAATCAGACGTAAAATGCATTAACTGTATAAGGACAAAAAAGGATGCACAAAGTATAAATCATACTGCAAAGGACTTGACATGTCCAATACTTAAAAGTGCAAAGGAGAGACTCAAGAAAGAAATAGATTATGGAGTATAGGGAAGAAAGGAGTGTGAGAATGGTTCAACAAAATCTACTTAAGTCAAGAATAAATACAATGAATATGATCGAAGAGATAATAAGTGAAGGAATATGAATAGCCTTATTTCAAGAACCGTATAGGCATGAAGGAAAGTTTACGAATGTGAATAACAAATGGAATGTGATGTATAATCAATCGAACGGAAAAATTCAGACAGTAACAATATGTCACAAGAACATCGAGTGCATCATGTTAAATTAATATACCGAAAATTAAATAGTAACTAGAAAGGCCCACATAAACAATAAGGAAATAATTATAATTAACACGTATTGCCCACCAACAAAGGAATTACAAATCAAATAAAATAAATTAAATAAAATAATGCAAGAAGAGAGAAATATAAATATCATTGTAGCTGGAGATTTTAATGCAAAATCTCCGGTATAGTTTTCAAAGTAGAGAGGTAATAGAGGGGAATAATTGGAAGAGTTCATGAACAGACACAATATGAAAGTGCTTAATATATAAGGTAATATATATACCTACGATTCTATACACGGGGAGGAAAATATAGACATAGCTTTTATAACAGATGGAATACATAGAGAATACAAAAACTGCCAAGTAGATCCTAGTATAAGTGATCACAACAGAATAAGTTGGAAATGGGAAATGGGAAGTGTAACTACAGAAGATAAGACTAGATTACATCAAATGGTAATAGATTGGAAGGCGGTAAAAGGAAAGATTACAATAGAGTTAAAAAATGACAAAGGGCTAAAAACACAAGGTAGCATTGAAGAGAGAATATCAAGATTAAGGACAGTAATAACGGAAGCATGTAAACGAAAAACAAGACCCAAAGTAAAAGAGATTAAAGGAATTAACGTATGGTGGTGGAGTCAAGAGCTAAAGGTTATGAAAGAAATAGTTAGACGGAAGAATAGGCAATTTAGGAAATGTTGTTCATGTGAAGCTAAAAAGATATATACAGAAGAATACAAAAGAGATAGGAAGATATATAAAAAAATGATAAGGGATAACATGCAGAATCAATGGGTGGAATTCGTCAAGAAAGAGAGCCGTAAAGATATATTGAATCTATCAGACAAAATAATAAGAAAGAAAATAAAGAAGTGCCGAGAAAATAGGGACAATCCTCAATGAAGGAAAATATACTAAGGGCATCAAGGAGACATACATCACATTAATAAATATACTATTACCAGACAAAAATAGGGATTAAGAAATAGAGTTGGAAGAAATAGAAGAAGAAATTCGGGAATCTAAAGAAATAGTTATGGAAGAGTTAGAAACAGCAATAGGAAATAGTGGATTAAAAAAGGCACCGAGAAAAGACAATATTACAGTGGAAGTGGTAAAGGAATTATGGGATGAAATACAAGAGGAATTACTATAAATTATGAATATCTGTTTGAAGAAGTGAATTTTCCTTTAATAATGGAAACTCGCAGTAGTAGTCATATTATATAAAGGAAACAATAAACCTAAGCATAGTCCAAGTTCATACAGACCAATATGTCTGCTTCCAACATTTGGAAAAATACTAGAAAGAATAATCCTTAATCGAATTAGATAACAAACAGAAATAGTATTATATAAATACCAATACGGATTTAGAAGAAAAAGGTCAACAGAAAATGCACTTTATAAGGTTTTAGGTATAATAAAAACAATAGATGCTAAATATATATTACTGATACTAATCGATATAAGTTATGCTTTTTCCACTTTAGATTGGAACAACATAAGAAGGGCGATAAAACAACTTAAAATTGGAATTAAAGAAAATAATGTATTGTTTGATTGTTTTAGAGAAAGATGGTTTGGATACTATAGCGAGAATATAAGATACTAAAAGGAAATTAATAGAGGATGCCCACAGGGATCGGTATTGGGTCCTCTGATTTGGAACTTGGTGTTTAATGAATATTTAAAGGTAAATAAAGAAAAAGACATAGAACGAGTGGCATTTGCAGACGATTGTCTGATAATAATTGGAGGACACAACAGAAGAAGTATGGAATCAAAGGCTAATATCGAAATGGACAAGTTGAAAACATGGGTTGATAAAAACGGGCTGAAAGTGGCAATAGAGAAAACGGTCGGAATAATAGTAAAATGGAATATGGACTTAAGACCATCTGCAATAAAATATAAAAACAAAAATATAAAAATCGTGAAGCCGACTAAATATTTAGGAATTATATTGAATAATAGATTAACATTTATACCACATGTAAATTTTCTCAACCAAATGCTTAAAAGATTACGTAATCAGTTCAAATACAAAATATGGAAACATGCAAATTGCAGTATACCAATAAGAAACGTATTTTATAAAACGATATTTATAAGCATAATATCATATGGATCTATAGTTCTGGACACGAGAATAAACAATGTGCAATTGGTTACGAAACTTAGAGCTTTGCAGAGAAACATATTAATACAAGTATACGATATGACGGCTACCACATCATTTGCAACAGCGGTAATATTAAATAAGTTACTACCAATTGACTATGAAATACATAACAAGACTATTATATACAAGTTAAAATACACAGAAATTCAGATTGATCTAGATGGAACAGAATACGAAGGTTTCACGCAAGAGAGCATAAGATGGGTCAATAGAGTGGACGACGGAGAAGTCTTAAGCATCAAAGAAGTAAAGCAGAAAGTATACGAAATAGTAATTAAAAACTGGAGAAGAGAATGGGAACAATCAGAAGGAAGTATTGAAACAAGAAACTGCATTAAGAACATAGAGGAATGGTATAAAAGTAAAGTAATATTTAGTAAGAGTATGAAGATAATAATTAGTGGGCACGGACAAGTAAAGAGCTACCTTAAAAGGATAAATAAGGTGAATGAAGATATGTGTGAGTGTAGAAATGGAGAGCAAAATGGTTATCACATTTTACATATGTGTAACACGTTTGAAAACGAGAGGAAACCACTAAGAAGTATCCTACAATCAAAGGAAGAACAATGGCCTTTGATGAAGTATAATATATATGATGAAGATATATACAGAGAAATAGAAAGATTCGTAGAGAACATATACATAGTAGTCAAAACCATGAACGATGATTTAAGAGATTAGATTAGGACGGGTAATGGGGGGACAAGGTAAGTAGCTGATGTCCCTGGCAGGCGTGCCCAGGGGGGCGCCCAGTTTACTGGGCAAGGGCCCCGGTAGCGCCACGCATACTGGCAAGGCTGTCAGGGAACAGCGAAAACCTTGTTTTGAGTGGGTAATAGAGTAGGAATAGGTTTTGACTACCAATAGTTGGAACGAATTGTAATATTAGTAATAATAGTTGACGTGTTCTTACACTTTTTTAATAATATTTTGTATGGTAAAAGTATATTATATAATATGTAATAATGAAATTATATCCTTGGTTTTAATATGTAGTAATATGCAATAGTGGATTTTATATTCTAATGTCTTAGTATTTTAATATATCTCATATTGTATATTTAATTACAATATTTTTACATTTTAATATTTTTAATGTTTTTAAAACAAAGGTGATCAAATATAAAATATAAATACAGGAGGAGCAAGGTCTGGGTGACAGTCTCCCCGTGGCTCCCAGTGGTCACTGGCGAACGCCAGGCTTATCATCACCGCTCTTCCTGTTGGAGATTCCCAAGTGTTTAAAGAAATTTTATTTTTGAATGATTTTAATAATTTTACGATACTAATCCAATAATATAATTATTTTAACGTGTTGTGAAGTTAATATTTTAAATCTGAATTTTAATAGAAAAGTTTAAGCGTTGCCTTGGCAGTGTGGTTTTTAAATTAATAAAATATAAAATATAATAAACATTTTAGATTCTTAGAATAACAAATAAGAAAATATAGTAGCTAAAAAGGAGACGCGGAAGGCCTAATGGCTAAGTGGGTTGCAAGAGCATTCACTCTATTATGCTAGGAGTCCATCACTATAAACTAACTTCTTATAATTGTAATAGTAAAACTGATAATTATCTTTCGAAAATTATGTTATATATTATACTTGCATATACACAGTATTCACATATATACACAAAACACAATATTTAACTAGTCTAAATACTTTGTTTAGCCAACCTCACAAGATCGATTCCGTTAATTATAACAACTGCTAATTCAGAATAACATGTTGGTACACGGATCTTGTGGATATAAAATTGCTCCAAATTCATTACTCAGTGAATTACCATATTCTATTTATTCTTAATCAAATATTATTTCATGTAATATCTCAGAAACGGTGTGTCTTAGAAAAAATAAATAAGATGAAAATGTTGGCAAATAAATTATATACAATATAGGTCTGTACAAATTTTCCGTATCTCAGACATTTAATAATATATTTCGGCAATTAATTTCGCGCCGNTATTTCGGCAATTCATTTCGCGCCAATTTTTTGTTAAGTCTGATCGTATTAATTGGATTGGAAAGGGCTCATTAACGTCCCCCGGTGTTATGCCTGAAGGCTTATAAGGGGGCAGCTTACACACTAACTAATGACCTAACTTAAACTAACACTCATGCCTTACCTAGGATTCGAATTCAGAACCTACCGCACCCCTGATCGGTGACGCACCAACGGACTGCGCCACGGGAGGTCGGCTCTGAGCGAGTTAAAACTTTACAATTTTCAAGTCTCATATTAGTCTTATTTTTACCTATAATTTCATACAGAAAACACCAACATGAAAAATACAGCATTTTTTATTTACTATTTTTTTACACCAATGAAAATTGGTCCCAAGTCACATGGGCAGTTTGTCACTTGTGTACAAGTTACGCGCAGCAAATGTCAACTGTAAGTAATTCCTGATAACTCCCAGCACGCGCTTCAACAAAAGGACAATAACTGTCTGTTACAAAACTGCTCGGAATTTAGTTTCCTTCCCAAGGGCATGAAATAAAAATACATTTAACTAGGTCGAGGTTTCTAGTGACCATGCATGTTCTATGACATAGACGATCAGCTTCAACACTTGTGGGCTTGTGCGGAAAAGTAGGTCACAAGCGTGTTGTGAAAAGAGGGGGGGGGGGCAAATTATCCATTAACGTGGACGAGAGCTCTTTATGCAATGAAATACGTATCGAGTTCAATGCTAAACATCAAAAATGTGAAGCAAAATAAACACTCCAGATAACAACTGCAACACGGTCACTGATATTCATCATACCACGGAGTTTTAAATTTCCTAGCGAAGTGTTTTAACTGCTTCACGGACGTGCATTTTTGACACTAATAGCACTGGCACAGGTCTTGCATGCACTCGCAAGTCTTTCTGGTCATCTTCCTTACACCGATTCGAAGTCATTTCACTAATGTTACACGCAATATTGTTAATTCGATTCATATTTCACACCCCCACAATCAGATAGGTATGTGCTGCCATACGGGGCTAGATACTCGGCGAGGGACGTTACTTCTTCGGCCGGGCTCGGGAAAACTTTAACATTCGGATATCGACGCAAAACTGTAAGGGCTGCCAGAGCGCGTCCGCGCGATACAAAACACGTGCAGTTTCCGAACGCCGCGCAGTGGTTCAAAATGCTGTCCGTGCCATACTTACCCAAAATCCAACATTCTCGCACAAAGTTTTAAGTGGTGGATTTTTGTTCTCCTTGTTATGCTCAACATTGCCACAAAAGTTTAACGAGATCGGTCCATTCATATGTTTTCCATTAGTTCCTCAACATGAAGTATTGGGGGATAATATGGGTTATGTTATTTACGTAAAGAATTCCACAAATTAAAAATTATAATGTATGTTTTAACGCAATAATAAAAATAAAAATATTTTTCTTAAAATTGATTATAGCCAGTTTAAGTTTCAAAATATCATATTCCGAATTAATGTTCTGTGATTTTTAAATTTACTAGGGCTTAAGGCCATTATAAGAAAACTGTGTTGTAAGGTAAAAGTTTTCAATAACACACAAAATACAGAATACGAAAAGAGCGAACACAAGCGAACATACGATATTACCCCAGAAATGTAACTTTGTATGTAGGGAAGAAGTGTATAAAATTTTAGCTGGCCATTTTTGCCCGTTTACCAGCAGTTTGGTGTGTGACTAGCTATGCTGTCCCAAAGTAGCACTCAGTCGCCAACCTGTGTGCTGGAACATACGCAGTCGTCAGCGCAGCTTTGCTTATCCTCTCGCTCAGAGATGTTATAGATCTCCTGCTAGTGGCTCACACCGGAAACTGTAGCTAAACTGAGTGTCGTTGCTTACAGCCGAACTTTGACTGTTCTGAAAGCTGCAGCTCTTAACACGGGAAGTGTTATGTTGCAGTCGTTTTGCTTTTGACAAATATCGCATCAAAGTTTAACTAAGTAATGAAAAGGGGAATCACTTCGGTAACTTAAATTTATAAAATTCATTAATCGTGTGAAATGCAACTTTGATACGACTTATTGACCACATGCGATGAAAGAATATTTTCACCAGCAACTAAGAACATGGAGCAGGTTTAGCAGCATGTTACTTTCCTGAAATTATATTGTGATGGATGTGCGAACATTCTAAGAATTTCAGTTTTTTAAGTCTTTTTCCAAACGTACTTGGAATTTTAAGAGGAGATGCGATAGATAAAGCAAAATATATGAAGAGAAGTATGGGATGTTGCTGCAAGCCAAGCTTGAATTGTCAGATATTGTTCTTCGTCATATAAGAAACACGCAGTTAAATCAACAACGCCATTAATTTTGAAACTCAGGGTATTTTAAAGTGAATTATAAATACTCATAATGGTTTAGCCTTGAAAAAGTAAGGCTTGCATATTTATTTAAGTTAGGTAACGTAGTGTGTAAGCTATCATACTGATAATCTCAAACAAAGAAATGAGAAAATACATTGAAATATTTACGTAAGCTGCTTTCATTCTAAAAACGTTTTATATATACATATATTTTAATATTTCGAATACATTCATTAACATATAATTACTAAATACATATTTAATCAAGATCAACATTTCTTAGTTGGCTCAACATCGAGTGGAATGTTGAACAAACCTCCTCCTTATAAACGTGGCCGTTCTTCAGTAGACTACTATGAATAGTCGGAGAGAAGCAAGGCACGGGCAGGGCAAACTGATGAAGTATGTGGAACTACTCCACATATAGTTTACGGCTACATCAGTGAAATTGCGAAGAAAGCGTAATTAATCCTCAACCAGGGGTGTGTTTTATTCCGGCGAGAACACTACTTCTACTTCACGACGGGTGGAGCGAAGACTAAGCGCTGTAAACAAAGACTTATCCCATATACACTTGATGAAGCAGCTACCCTTATTTTAGAAGGTAAGCTATCTAGAAATGTTTAGGGGTCAACATGTTGATTCTAAATACATAGTTCCAAGTGTCGTAATACCGATATCTACCCATCATATCACAAGGTTTTGGAAACTGAGAAGAAAGCGTAACCGAGAAACATTACCGCTACGGAACATTAATAAAATTCTCCTTTACGAAAATCGTTATATGATTTAGCATGTGTTCACGATTCAATTTGAAAATAAAATTTACCTGAATGGAACAAGCGTACACAAAAGATTATACTAAGTACAATATTGGAAACAAGTTGCCTTTAGTGAATTAAAAAAGAAACATGTAATTGATTTCTCTTTGGATTGCATTGGAAAAGGCTTATTAAAATCCCCCGGTGTTATGCCTGAAGACTTATCAGGGGACGGCTTACAAAGAAGTATCTAACATAAATTAAACTAACACCCATTCCTTACCTAGCATTCGAGACCAGAGACTCCCGCGCCAAATACCGGCGGCGCTCCAAGCGACTGCACCACGGGAGGTCTGCTCCTCCTAGTGGGGGGTACCATGTTACCATAGTGACAAGTGACCATACGACTGCTACTGGCTACTGCGCACTGCTGGCACTGGCCAACAGCGTGAATGCCTAGTCACGGCTTATTTGTAACCAATAAGAATATAAGGAGCTTACTGGAAGTCCATCCCTCTATTTTTCCGACCACTAATGAAACAGTATAGTAATATGCGGCATACGAAAACAGCACAAAGCTAAATCATAAAACGCTACATTTCTGAGGCAAAATGTGCTTACGCGTCAGGTGGTCGTACGCGCCGAGTGTTCGAGGCGTCAAGCGACCGTACAGCTTCTGCTTCGAGGAAGAGTAGCCTAAGTTCTAACAAACACTCTTCCCCGTTCAGCGCTACATGCGTCGTTTGGCTTAACCGCGATATTATTTCTCCACTTATATGGAATGCATTGCAAGAAGGTGGCCAGAGATTATTATGAAGTTAGTAAATGCAAATATTGTTACATTATTATTTATTTTTTGGCTTTATGGGATAATAAGCAGCTTCATGTTAAGAAATATTACGCTCTATCTATAACACTGAATATATTTTGCAATAAGAAAAACATAAAAAATTCTTCTTGCCGTTGCTTAGTTTACGCATATCTGTAACAGATAAATGATAGGCCTATCATGTCTAATATTTCTCAATTACTGCTGAGAATATTTCGTAGAATGTGCCCTAGCGACCGCGGTAACCATTCCGTCATTGAGACGATCTACAAACCCTAGATGTTTAAAGTAGTAATAAAGTTTATTATTACTGATTTCAGTCTGGAGTCGAAGTAAGCTCGAAACGTTATAAACATATATATTATATATAATGCCGCTATTTTCAAAAAAAAAAATATATATATGACATGTTTAAAAAATAAATCAGTTCGTTTGGCCTAACGTGGCACTACAAGTTTGGCAAAAGATCTAAGGGACACACACACACATACACAGTGATGTTAGCTCATAAGGCTATTGTTGTTCCTCAGGAATGAAGGTAAAATTATAAGAATCAATATATCAATCTTGGTTAATTGGTGTTTTTTTTGTTAAAAGCAAGTTGTAATAAAGTTTGTTGAAATTTCTTTTTTAATTTAATAATTTGGTGTAAATAATACGCGAAAATAATAGATGGTGTAAACCTGCGTTATCGAAAGGTATACTTTATGGTGGAGGACATAGCACTAATTCGACGAAAGTGTTCATTAGAGACCAGGCAGAATCACAAACTCGAACAATATAAGGATGGGGAGGGAATCGACCATGACTTATGTTAAGGAAAAAATCGCAGCATTTTCCAGGTGTGATTTCTGGATACCCTGTGGAAATAATATCATTGTGTGCAATATTTCGTGCACTGTATCGTAAATAAATCAGAAAATATGAACTACATACTCTATTCCGAACCATCTACGCCCAGATAAGTGCACCATTTACTTTTGTCCTAATGTGAAGATTATTTTACCTTTACCTCTGCTGCAAGAAAAAATGTCAATGAAAACATTGTCTGAATTAAGCTATTCAGCACACTTAAGGTTACCATTGTGGCATTTGAGTATGGTCTTTTTCTTATAAATACTAAAGAGGTTGATGCGTGGTGTAATTAGGAGTATTAATTAGAAGTGGCGCTGTCACCAACCACCCCCCCTCCCCTCCAGCATAAACCAGTGTAGGGGCTTCGGAAGACACGTGCCGCCCATTTACGCATCCTGAGGTCAATCTGAGGGGAGCACTTCCAGGCCCTTACACGCAGTGCAGTCCTCCTCCTACCCACCTTCCTCCTTCCCCTTAGCAAGCCCCATGAAATTTGTAAATGCCAAGAAATGACGAGATAGTCAGGCATATTACGCATGAAGTTGTAAACACGCACGGAGAAATAGCTGACAAGCTTGGAAAGGGTGCCACCACCTCCCTCCCCCAACCTTCAGGAACCATAGCACATGTTAGAAGTGCATTATACTGTGATTCCTCCCACCCCTCTCCCACAACAACAGAGACACGTGTAGGAACTTAAGGAGAGAGGCTAGAAAGGATATAAGCCTCTTTGTGAGGAGGGTGGGATTTGATTGAATATCACCGCACAGAGAGAGAGATCAGCTCATTATTACCAGTATATCAGTAGGGTAGTTCGTTATCGTCAGTACAGCAGTGGAGGACAGTTGATTATCACTGCACAGAGAGGTTAGTTCGGGACCAGTTCATTATTACCAGACAGAGGAGTCAGTCGTGATCACTGCAGAGTTCGTCAGTACCTCACAGAGAGGTCAGTCGCGCCGAGAGAGAAGGCCGGGAATATCGGAACCTGGCCACGTCCGTCAGTCGAAGCAACGAGCAGCATGTGGCGCGGAGTTCGGTACCGCCACCCCGGAATGTGCAGGTAGTTAGTCGCAACATTAAGGGGTCAGCCAA
>NQII01006505.1:85502-104775 GCA_002778355.1 Clitarchus hookeri | reverse complement strand
TGGTGAACTTCAACGGAAGTGCCATGTCGAGATAGTGGGATTGTCCAGTGCAGCCCGTAGTCTCGAAGGATGGGTGGGGCCCACACCAGGGTCCCTCGCCGGGATGTGGTAGGGTAGTAAGCAGTCAGTTACTACCCTATGCCGAGAACGGGAGCGAGTGGTGAGCTTCACCGAGAAGCGCCACGTCGAGAGGAAGCCAGCTGCGTGCAACAAGCCAACCACAGAGGGCCTTTAATGGGGCCATCCAGCTCACCATATCTCATCAACTGCCGGAACGTATCCGGGTCATCCAACTCAACAGACCTCAACTGCCGGAACAACTACCATGCAACATGTGCAAATAGGTAACCCTGTCGTCACTCAGGGACCTGTCCTGACACCTAATGCCCCTACAGCGTCGGAAACGTAGCCAGAACATTCTAACCAGCCCTTCAGGCTTGAAATCGCAGGGCGTTAATGTATGAGTAAATTCTCGGCAGTTAGTGTGTATAAAGTCCTGCAACAGTGCTGGGAATGTATATTTAACTTCCCGTTAAATAAACCTGTTCCAAACTAAGAAGTTGTGACGAAGTCATTGTTTGATATACCCACAAATCCAAGGAAACCTGTAGTCTGTGCCACTGAACATTAACTGTAGCCCCTACGAACCATTCTGTACACCACAGATGGGGAGTAGCATCAAGATCGATGTAAACTTAAAAAAAATGTTGTGTAAAGTTTTATAGACTTGGGAAAACGCAACTAGCCTTGAGTGTTTAGGTTTCGACCAAAAAAAAAAATACATTGGCCGTGAATATTTGTAAGGCAAGGTGTGTCAGTGTGTCAGTGACCTTACACGGTGAGCGGTCGGGTCGTCAAGTGTGTTCGTACGACTTCTCCTTTGAGGAAGAGCAGATTAAGTTCAAACCCTCTTTCCCTGTTAAGTGCTACACATGGTGTTTTACCTAACCCTTTTTTTCTCCACTTACGTCGCATGCATTGCAATAAACTGACCAGTGATTATTATGAAGCTAATAAATACAATAATTTTAGTTTTATTCATATTTTACTTTAGTTAATAAGCAGCTAGATGTTTAGAAACATTATACTCTAATTATAACATTGAATGTATTTTGTAAGAATTTAATTCAACTCCAGGCGGAAATCAGTGATATTGCTTGCTTTAAGCATGCAGGGTTTGTAGATCGTCACAAAGACGGAATGGTTACCGTGGTCGCTAGAGAGTGCCCCTCCCTGCGAGACGTTCTAAGCCGTTGGCGAGAAATATTAAACAGGATTTTATTTATGTATTAGAGAGATATGTACGCTAAACTAAATACAAGCATTTTTAATTATTATTTATAAATTTAGTATATACGGAAATAATGTTCTTCGAATAGTGCTACAAAATACAAGTTCTGCCGAGAATAATTTGAATTTGAAAAGGTAAAGAAAATAAAAAAATTAAAAATATGAGGAGCGTGAATCTCTCCTACGTCGTGGTTTTTACAGTTCTTGAAATTTGCAAGCATGCACGCCAATCAAAATTGTAGTATCTAATTTTGCCTCATTGGGAAAATGTAGTATTCTTAAAAAAAAATTCTATTGATTAAGTGACTTTAAAGCTGTTAGTAATATGAGACGAAGCAATGTTTTGTGATATCAATTAGATTTTGAAATGATGTGTAAATTATTAGAAAACATTAACTTACATATATTATCCAGAATGATTCACAAGGAGTTACCACCTCTCACATGGCTTATTCATGAAGTCATTTGGAGAAAAATCTGTTATATGACTGTAGGTCCAGTTCCCAATATTTACAGACTAATACGAAAAATTGGAAACGCAATACAGTGAACAGCTCCACCATATTGTTGCGTGTGGGGATGGATGAAGGATGTTGTGTACCAAAGGACTGCATAATCACGTGAGGAGCTATTTGCGTGCATCATGCATGCCGCTATAAGAGACAGTCTTGTGCAGCTACGTAGAACGACGCATGCGGTTCATAGGTATGGAGGTAGACTAAAACAATCTGAACACGTCTTGTAAACATGTTACACTCAATTTCGATGCTCAACTGCAGCAATAGAGTCAGTAATAACAAAAAAGCATTT
This sequence comes from Clitarchus hookeri, assembly GCA_002778355.1. Classification (NCBI taxonomy): domain Eukaryota; kingdom Metazoa; phylum Arthropoda; class Insecta; order Phasmatodea; family Phasmatidae; genus Clitarchus; species Clitarchus hookeri. The sequence continues at coordinate 102,675 of NQII01006505.1, read as the reverse complement.
GCTTCTAATAGGGTTACTCTTTTTTCTTCACTTTTTTCATTTTTAGAATTACTCTAAATATTGGGAACATGACCCACATTCATGTGACACTCTTTGCTCCAAATGACTTCAGGAATAAGCCCTGTGTGTTACGGTAACTCCCCGTGAATCATCCTGTATGTTTATATATTTATATTATTAGATTTTTTCGACATTCTCCACGTTTGTATTTATTGTAAAATGTCTACAAAAATTTTTAGGAAGTGAAGAAAATCAGTTGTTTGTCTTTAATTTTGCGGGATATACGAGTTGCAGAGGTGGATTTTGGGTCAGTATTTAAAAGAGGGCATAAATTCAAAACATTTCATTTATTTAACATGTAAATCTTTTAAAGTTTTTACTTAATTTCATTGTGTAAATAATACGTTTGTAAGTAAGGCTATCGTCATTCAAACACCTACGTGAATGGGATACATTCTTAACATACCGTAATTTGCAGTCTACAATTAAAATACTACAACAAATAGATAGACATCCGAATCAGGTGCGGAGGCCACATTTTGAAAGTTAGAAAAAAGTAGTGCCGATATTGTGATTTTGCTAACATAACCATCATTCCTCGTTGTATGTTATGACACATAAAACCACTCTGTTTAAGTTTCTATTAGCTGTTGCTTACGTTTCCCTAGAAACATTGTTCCTTATGCTAGTTTTTATGTGGTTTTGCCGTTTTCGAGAACACACATTTCTCTTGTTGGTGAATTCAAAAAGAAAGTGGGGTGGATTTGTTTTTATTAATGATCACTTTCATTTTGTTCATTTCTTTTTTTAATCCATAAATGGTTTTCCGTATAAAATATAACTATGTATTAAAATTGTTGCGTGTTGTATTTATTCCTTCATTTCGCACCCCGATTGGGCTCTCTCTCTCTACACACACACACACACACGCACACACACACTCACATATATATATATATATGTATATAAAGACAGTGAGAAATTGACTCATTGGGGATGGTTGAGCCGTTATTGTTTACGTGTTTAGAGGAACTCACATAGCAGCGGAGGGGGTAAGTAAATATGATGTTAACATGAATGACANACATGAATGACGACATCGTTAAAGGATCGGATTTCGGAACCACTAAGTTGCTTATGAACAGGGCACAGCGTAGCGTCTGGAAAGCAAATCCGCTTTGCATCAAATCGTATCTCTTTAGAAATTATATAAATATAAGCACTTAATATTGTTCTTATTTTCTGAATAGATAGGAATGCTACTACATTCTTTACACAGTCCCGTTTTTACGTGAGTAGCATACAAGTCTTAAAATGCTTCCATATTTAATTGTACGCGGTTTTAAATCACGCTGTTGCAATTGGTGGTAAAATACTAAAGTGAGCTTTCTATGGTGGAGTGTAATAACAATCAAGATTCCTCAGAGGTTGTTGTATACTAAACCTTAGAGAATCTTCACTCAAGATTATCATGCAATTAGCGTTAAGGTAGTTTAAGGAAGCTTTTGAAAGGATTATTTAAAAAAAATCAAATAAATATAATTAGATAGCTACGCTAATTATATACATGTAATTAAAAAGTTCCCTCGCTGTTCATAATGCCGAAGTCTTATTTCTGAAGGCTATCATGATAGTCGACACACCGCAGCTCTTGACACTATCTTCGAAAAAATTTCTATTTAGAGTTATAGTGCGTTATATTATGGCATTTTGGGTAAATAGCGGTGCCATTTGCCGCCGGTGAACAATATTTTAAACAGATGCGACTAGTGGAGTATTCCAGCCCTCCTCAGAACTATTGAAATATAATGTTCGGAAATTAACTGCCAAAATGTCAAATATATTCATTCTACTCTGCCCGCTTCATATTGTACAGGGAGGATGGAACCGTGATGAATACACTTTACAATTCATAATAAGAAGCCGTTGCGCAATTAGACGTTCAGCTGTAGGTTTATTATGACGAATAACATTTCTCTATTCACTGGCAGTTTTGTTGTACAAGTTCAAACTGGAACATGGTGCTGCCAAACTGTAAAGTAATGTGATAAGCGCATGGGGCGTAGTTATGGATATGCATCGAAAACAAGTAATTGATTAGTAACTATCGACTACACTGATGAGCCATTACATCATGGCCACCCAAGGCAAGGAAGGTTGGCCGACGGAGGCGTTGCATATTTCTAGTGAAATTCGTGACGTCAGGCCTAAGGCGAGGATTACCACGACTTCACGTTACACGTAACACGCATCTCGCTATACGTTTACGTGTACGTAAAACGTGTTTTTGGGTGGTATGTTATGATGCTTCACGGAACCGGTAACCAATGTCTACCGGATAAAAATGTCTGGGATTCGTTTTGTTGCTTTTTAGATTGAAAACCTTGAAAATTTAAGTCATACAGTCGTATTTGCGTTTTAATATTGACGTGGCAAGAACAGGTTGCAAAAGTATGGCGCTCGTGATTTATACAAACTTTGAAAACATCTGATCCACGGCCTAGGAGATAGCCATAACCTACAGAACGAAATTAGTCTGGGAGATGTTGACATATTTTTCGTGCATATGGAATACATAGTATGTAATAAACTCTAATATGCTGAGAAAATAAAATGGTGTTTAATGCAGTAGGTTTACTAAAAATTGCAAACTTAATGGTAAACATTCCGCATTTCATGTTCTCATTTTTACACCTCTGAGAAACATAATTAATGAACTGTGGCAATGTAAAGCTCCTTAAATATTTATGACTTTAAAAAAAATAATTGCAGCCTAACTTCTAACACTCCTTTATCCTCATTTCCGAGACAAAATTATATACTTGGTAGACGAATTAAAAACGCGACCAGACGATATCGCGAAAATAAAAACCAACTCATAAAAAACAAAGACAACGCAACATGAAAAGCAAAGATAACACAACATGAAAAGCAAAGATAACACAACATCGTCCCATTTGTGATTGGCCAGCGATATCACGTGGTGCAGAGTCACGTATCACGTATCACACATCACACAAAAGTTAGGCACTGGCAAGCTTTTCCATCACGTGAACGTTACGTGAAATGAACGTAACAGGTAACCTTGAAAGACATTAGTCAGGATGTAGCCTGCTTACATGAACGTGTTGCTCGTTACTTCTTACGTGAAACGTGTAATCCCGGCCTAAACCTCTCCGACTGGAGGGTCTTCTTGTAGTTGAAAAATAGCGTGCCATGTACAAAGCAAGCTCGTCGCTGAGGGCGAACCAAACTTTCGAATTGTATACAATCATGACGATAAGTACATATGTATAACGCGTCTTACAGCATGCTTCAATTTATTCTATCTTTAATATTTCTGTGTTAAAAAAATTTTAATTAAACATTTTTGTAACCTTCGAAATTTTGCACTTAAATTTTCAACATGTGGTAAACTTTTATCCTATTTACATCAGATAAGCAATTCCAGCTTATAAAAAGTATCAAATAAACCAATGGTTCTTAATATAGTCGATACTTGACCGCACAAGTCACGCTACATTAAAATAATCTTCTATTCTTGCGTGGTGTTTTTTTTTCTGAATGGCGGGTTTGCAAAAGCCAGACGTTCTAGAGAAACTTCATCCAAAACCAGTTGACGCTAACTCTATTCATTACAAATAACATAAACTACTATAAAGAAAAAAATATTTCATTAAGTACTTGACTTTACTGTATTTATGAAAAACGTACACTCTTGCTAGCAAGCGAGCCAAGTGGGGCAGAAACGAACGCATTTCACAAAAATTGTACAGTAAACGCATTAATTTTTTTCTATCAATTTATTTATATCATAATGTATGTTCTTAGTTTAATTAAACAAAATGCAAATGCGTTCTGTACATAAAAGTAATAATCACAAAACTTACAAATGTCAAATATACATATGAGTCAAAGCACAGTCTGTGTGTAAAACTACAAATAAATTTCCCAATACACCGCAAATACAATACCTAAATTACTATATCAAAATACATTACATAAGGAAACTTATTTGTATGCAAAAGAATATAATACCAATTATAAGACACGTAGCAAGTACAAACTTACAGCGATTTATAAAAATAAAAATTTGGAAAAGAAAATGTCACGCCAAGAAAACAAAATAAAATTCTGAAATATAATAGCAAGACTCAAAACAATCTGCAAATAAAAACTACATTTTAGACAAGAAAAATGTTCTACGAGTTAGCAAAATACTGTTCTGAAACACGTAAATACAAGACTTGGCAAATTAACAATATATTATGGACAATAATATGCCCTGTACAAGAAAGTAAAAATCTATATAACACGTAACATATGCCAGAATTTCAACACTTGCAAAATTTAAAAAAATATTATGAAGAACAATATGTCCAATTGAAAAATAATATTATAAAACATAACTTTTTCAAGGTATAAAAAAATCGGCAAATTAAGAATGCATTACAAGAAAATGTATTCTGTAAGAAAACATATACAGTTCTAAAATACATAACAAATGCAAGAATTATAATAATGTGAAAATTTAAAATACCACATGAAGAAGAAAATGTGCTGTACGAGAAAGTAAAAATGTGTACAGCCCAAAATGAATATAAAGCCAAACAACAGTAAAAAAAATTTTCAACAATTTTTAATGAACAATATGTAACAAGTAACATTTTCAAGACTCAACAACAATTGGCAAATTATAAATACATTATCAATCATGATGTGATTTTTATGCAATAATTGTATAACACATTAATGAAATAACTTCATAGTGGTTCTGTTTTCGGAAGAAAAAAAATACTGCCTCGCTGCAAAATTTTTTACACCTGTTTTTTTCTTCTGGGAGACAGAGAAGAGCTTGTGTGTGTTTCAACGTATTTCTTATTCGCTGAATTTCGTTGACTGACTCCACTGAGATATTTCACTCGTACGAAAATTCTTAGCGTTACAAAAGTTGCCACAATTTTTCAAGGATATCATTAATTTACTACTGTCGAAATGGCGGTGGTAATTTTTTTTTTAGACGCTATGCTTTATGCGAAACGTAGGGCCCAGACATCGCTGGAAAATAGTTTCCGTTTCTTGGACTTTCTCCAGGAACGTATGTGAAGGCTGGAACAAGCCACCGCAGGGCAGATGCTGTGCCCACGATCACATGTTCAAGTTATTTTTTGCATTAGTATGGCAACCCAGTTCAGGGAATTCACAGTCAAATTTTTTTTGCTAGCCAGTTTGCTAATTATTGGATCCCATATATGGAAAACTATTTTGAGACTGGATTTTCTGCATTAACTGGTAGCATTTCTGTTTTATCCAGTAAATTAGAGCCACCTTCAGTATCATATTGCCTTTCACAGTCTTAAATAATACCGACACATTTCAAAACACTACTGACAATGAATTCATCCGGCCCAGCTGCACCATCTTGTGTGTTCAATTCATTCTGAACTATACTTGGGGTTTTCCGCGAATTATCATTCAAAGCCGGTTTAGAGCATCAATATGAGCTGGACGGTCATTCAGTCCTCCTTGTGTCCTTTTGGCTGAACATATTTTATAGGCAGTCTTGGTTGACTCTGTGTGACAGAATGTACTCGTATTTAATGCTGGGGTACTGCAGTTGCAGATCCGAAAAGAACTAACTGCTTGATGGAAGTTATGGATTTAATAATGGCCTTCTGAAAAATTTGTAGTGATTTTCGCCCCGCAAAATTTTAATTCAGTAATATTTCCTAACAGTAAATCTAAAATACGGTTTTGTGCTTTTTTATTTAAAATGTAAGCACACTTGGATTGAAATTTTTCAGGATATTGCTTAATTATAATATACCTGCTCATCAGATCAAACCAAGAGTTTATCAAATCAATGAAATCTGCAATGACGGAGGCTTTTTCTAGTTTCCTTTATTTTCTAATTGCAGTTGCTATTGTGTGGGATAGTAACTCAGCGGCCAGTCTGACTTTCTGTCTTTGAGTTTTTCCACATTCTACATTAAGTGTAGATGACGTATGAAAAGAACGCACTTCTAAAGATGAGATATCCTGAATTAAATCATTTACTGGATTTTTGTTAGCAAAGTTTCCACTAGGCCACTTGAAACCATTGTCAAGAAACCAGTTTCTAATGAGTTTGAGAAGATGTGGCGCATCAGGAAAAAAGTAAATTAAGCATTTACTTGATACTGGATTCCAGAATGTTCTATTGAAAACAGACACACCTAATCCTTTCCAAAGTGCTAAGTTGCCACCACCACAATCTTCGACACAGGCTATAACTAGAAACACAGACTCATACAGCTCAATAATAATAAAATTCAATATGCATACTTTTTTTTTGTCGCAATCAATGTATACTGGCTACCTCCATGAAGACAAGAAACCTCTTGCCATAATCACTTGTGTTTGACTGTGTGGCCACATAATGCGATCTGCAGCTTTGTCATTCTTGTAGATAAGTTTTATCTGTAACAATTGTTTACCCATGAAAGTTGCTACGTAAAATACGCTTTAATTAGATAAAATGAGTGCCTACCATTTTACGAATAAGTTTAATCATATTTTGGAGTATTTCTGCGAAATGAAGAAATATTTGTAAAAGGAGTGGGGTCTTTCAAAATAAAACCTTTCAAGAATTAAACGACTTAATTTAACGTTTTAAGATCGTTATATTTGTGAAATAATTAAATATTTATAAAATTAGAAGTATTTGGGAATGTAAAACACCTAAAACATTTAAAATAAAATATGAATATATATTTTCAGATTGCTACCTTTTTTCTCCTCAATTACCTGTCTCATTTATCTTATTTATGTACTGTAAATATAATAAATTTTTATTACTACTGATTAAAAATTACTACATTATAAACTGATATTAACTTTCATTGTGAATATAATTATTCTAAATACCGAGCGAGGTGGTGCAATGGCAACACGTTGGACTCGCATTCGGGAGGATGCGGGTTCGTGTCCCGGTCCGGCCATTCTAATTATAGTTTACCATGGTTTCACTCCAGTCAAATGCTAGTATGGTCCCTTAATAAAGGGCATGGCCGATTCCATTCAGTTGTTGTGATTTTGTGTGCGCGCGTCTCCAATGACCCCGCTGTCGACGAGACTTTAAGCAAACATAATAAAAAAACATATTAAATATAGAAATTCACTTACTTTTACTTTGTCAAATAGTATAACTGTAAATCTGTCATCTTCCTTCAAGTCTAGAACACCAATTTTTATAAACATCTGTCGATCCTTAAGTATTCCTTGTCTCATATTAATGCGTGACGCCCAGTGACGCAGTGATGATGGCGTGGGAAGAGGATAAAGATTTTCATTGCGAAAGAATTTGTATCCTCTCTTTCCAAAGTGCCTAAAAGTATTGTATAAGGCTCATTAACGTCCGCCGGTGTTCTGCTTGAAGGATTCCAAACTAACTTAAGGTAAAAGCAACAATGTGTTAAAGGGCTAGCCGCAAGACTAATAACAAAGGGAGGNAAACTAACTTAAGGTAAAAGCAACAATGTGTTAAAGGGCTAGCCGCAAGACTAATAACAAAGGGAGGTTGGCCCGAGCAAACCAGTTTGAGCAACGGTACATTGCTGACGTCACTATGGCGCAGCGACTGGCCAGTCGAGACCGCAGCTAAGGGTAAAACTTGTATCTAACACTCATTTGCACGTTGGTACAGCTACTATTTTGTAATATACATCAAGCATATTCTTTTCTTTGATATACTTACATTGCTGTCAGGAAAAAGATTTATATAAAAATAAAATCATCATTAGCTTAATCAAGAAAAANACCCGAGTACGACTTTGTGTTGACCCCGCATGCAGCCTGTAAGTCATAGGTGAGAGAAGTGTCGAGTCAATGTATACTGGCTACCTCCATGAAGACAAGAAACCTCTTGCCATAATCACTTGTGTTTGACTTTGTGGCCCCATAATGCGATCTGCAGCTTTGTCATTCTTGTAGATAAGTTTTACCTGTAACAATTGTTTACCCATAAAATTTGCTACGTAAAATACGCTTTAATTACATAAAATGAGTGCCGACCATTTTACGAATAAGTTTAATCATATTTTGGAGTAATTCTGCGAAATGAAGAAATATTTGTAAAAGGAGTGGGGTCTTTCAAAATAAAACCTTTCAAGAATTAAACGACTTATTTTAACGTTTTAAGATCGTTATATTTGTGAAGTAATTAAATATTTATAAAATTAGAAGTATTTGGGAATATAAAACACCTAAAACATTTAAAATAAAATATGAATATGTATTTTCAGATTGCTAACTTTTTTCTCCTCAATTACCTGTCTCATTTATCTTATTTATGTACTGTAAATATAATAAATTTTTATTACTACTGATTAAATATTACTACATTATAAACTGATACTAACTTTAATTGTGAATTTAATTATTCTAAATACCGAGCGAGGTGGTTCAATGGCAACACGTTGGACTCGCATTCGGGAGGATGCGGGTTCGTGTCCCGGTCCGGCCATTCTAATTATAGTTTACCATGGTTTCACTCCAGTCAAATGCTAGTATGGTCCCTTAATAAAGGGCATGGCCGATTCCCTTCAGTTGTTGTGATTTTGTGTGCGCGCGTCTCCAATGACCCCGCTGTCGACGAGACTTTAAGCAAACACAATAAAAAAAACATATTAATTATAGAAATTCACTTACTTTTACTTTGTCAAATAGTATAACTGTAAATCTGTCATCTTCCTTCAAGTCTAGAACACCTATTTTTATAAACATCTGTCAATCCTTAAGTATTCCTTGTCTCATATTAATGCGTGACGCCCAGTGACGCAGTGATGATAGCGTGGGAAGAGGATAAAGATTTTCATTGCGAAAGAATTTGTATCCTCTCTTTCCAAAGTACCTAAAAGTATTGTATAAGGCTCATTAACGTCCGCCGGTGTTCTGCTTGCAGGATTCCAAACTAACTTAAGGTAAAAGCAACAATGTGTTAAAGGGCTAGCCGCAAGACTAATAACAAAGGGAGGTTGGCCCGATCAAACCAGTTTGAGCAACGGTACATTGCTGAAGTCACTATGGCGCAGCGACTGGCCAGTCGAGACCGCAGCTAAGGGTAAAACTTGTATCTAACACTTATTTGCACGTTGGTACAGCTACTGTTTTGTAATATACATCAAGCATATTCTTTTATTTGATATACTTACATTGCTGTCAGGAAAAAGATTTATATAAAAATAAAATCATCATTAGCTTAATCAAGAAAAAGGTAGATGAACATCGCGTTTCAAGCTCATGGAATCATTCCACATAATATCCTCCTGGAATTAGCTGAAGATACCTGATAAATATTAGTCAGACCTAATTAAACAAATATACTCAAATTATATATACACAAATCTGTCCTGCGGTGTTTAAATAAATTAACAAAAAAAAATATTAAAAAAATTTTTTTTTTTAATACTGCTGGAATCTATGAAAATTTTACTGTTTTTAGTATGCTAGCAAACGTTACTTATACATTATGTGTAATAACAAAGTTCTCACACAAAAATAAGCATACTGACGAATACAAATTTCTTACCTTAAGGTCAGTGCTTCTGAAGAAGCTGTGCAAGCTTCCTCTGCTTATTTTTTTCCGCACACATGACTTTCGCTTCACGATTTCAATGCCGCATTCTTATAAATGTCCTAGTTCTCGCAAACTTCTTTACCACAATTTTAACGACCTCTGGAAGATGTCTGACCAGTTTCACGTAATTACACAAAACCTTTCCAGTTTTGTAAGCCGAACTCGCGGTGTCTAATAAACATTTATTCGGCACATTATAGTGTTTCCACACATTTTGATGATGGGACAGTTAATTTTCCATGACTCATCTACAATTACAAAATATGAAAAGACACTTTTACACCACAAACAGCATACGAGTTTAAATAAATTATAACGTAGCGGAAATGATAAACTAATAGTTAGCTTTGTTTTCGGTGTCTTCAAACTTTTTACATGCCCCCGTTCTCACTTTAATGAACAAAATATCCAGCTTCGTATCTTAAAGCTTCATTTTCTTCCCACGATCTTGTCAAGGACGTGACCACAACTTTTTTCTTGAACCTCCTCGTTTTCTTAGTCTTTGTTTTCTGTGGCATTCACAATTAATTCAGTGAACATCTGGCTAGTCAGATAAGGCTTTGTCTTGAACCATCGTCCCTAACACACTCTCCTTGCGGTAGAGGAAGTTTATATCCCAGTAACATTTGCCAGAATCTGTACTTAAAATCTGTTGGTGTTGAATTATTATGAGAAACGAAACTTTCAAGGTAGTTCTTGTTAAAGCTATATGTGGTGTAAGTTATTTCAATGAGTTGGTTTTCTGGAGATAATTCTGTGAGCCACGTAAAGATCGTATATATATTAATAAACCTTTTTGAAATGGCATCGGTGTTTTGTGTCCTACGATTCTCACGTTAAGCACCATTTCTTCCATTTCTTTAACTATTTCTAACTGCTCCTTCAAACGAAACCTGAATGAGTGAAACCTGTATTCATCACATCAAAAAACCCGTCAACTAAATAAAAAAATTAACCAATTTCCGGGTGTTCAGGATATTTTGATTAATGTCGTGTTGCTGTGTGGAGCGAAAACAATTGTACAGCAAATTTTATTTCCTGGCGAGTATTTCCCTTTAACTGAATGTGAAGTGGTGCAAGTTTTAGAGACAAACTTCAGTTNAAATTTTATTTCCTGGCGAGTATTTCCCTTTAACTGAATGTGAAGTGGTGCAAGTTTTAGAGACAAACTTCAGTTCCATGTTTTCAATTATCACTTGCACATAACACCTTTTTCACACGAGAGTTGTATTCCANAGCTCATGGAATCATTCCACATAATATCCTCCTGGAATTAGCTGAAGATACCTGATAAATATTAGTCAGACCTAATTAAACAAATATACTCAAATTATATATACACAAATCTGTCCTGCGGTGTTTAAATAAATTAACAAAAAAAATATTAAAAATTTTTTTTTTAATACTGCTGGAATCTATGAAAATTTTACTGTTTTTAGTATGCTAGCAAACGTTACTTATACATTATGTGTAATAACAAAGTTCTCACACAAAAATAAGCATACTGACGAATACAAATTTCTTACCTTAAGGTCAGTGCTTCTGAAGAAGCTGTGCAAGCTTCCTCTGCTTATTTTTTTCCGCACACATGACTTTCGCTTCACGATTTCAATGCCGCATTCTTATAAATGTCCTAGTTCTCGCAAACTTCTTTACCACAATTTTAACGACCTGTGGAAGATGTCCGACCAGTTTCACGTAATTACACAAAACCTTTCCAGTTTTGTAAGCTGAACTCGCGGTGTCTAATAAACATTTATTCGGCACATTATAGTGTTTCCACACATTTTGATGATGGGACAGTTAATTTTCCATGACTCATCTACAAGTACAAAATATGAAAAGCCACTTTTACACCACAAACAGCATACGAGTTTAAATAAATTATAACGTAGCGGAAATGATAAACTCATATTTACCTTTGTTTTCGGTGTCTTCAAACTTTTTACAAGCCCCCGTTCTCACTTTAATGAACAAAATATCCAGCTTCGTATCTTAAAGCTTCATTTTCTTCGCACGATCTTGTCAAGGACGTGACCACAACTTTTTCTTGAACCTCCTCGTTTTCTTAGTCTTTGTTTTCTGTGGCATTCACAATTAACTCAGTGAACATCTGGCTAGTCAGATAAGGCTTTGTCTTGAACCATCGTCCCTAACACACTCTCCTTGCGGTAGAGGAAGTTTATATCCCAGTAACATTTGCCAGAATCTGTACTTAAAATCTGTTGGTGTTGAATTATTATGAGAAACGAAACTTTCAAGTAAGTTCTTGTTAAAGCGATATGTGGTGTATGTTATTTCAATGAGTTGGTTTTCTGGAGATAATTCTGTGAGCCACGTAAAGATCGTATATATATTAATAAACCTTTTTGAAATGGCATCGGTGTTTTGTGTCCTACGATTCTCACGTTAAGCACCATTTCTTCAATTTCGTTAACTATTTCTAACTGCTCCTTCAAACGAAACCTGAATGAGTGAAACTTGTATTCATCACATCAAAAAACCCGTCAACTAAATAAAAAAATTAACCAATTTCCGGGTGTTCAGGATATNGAAACTTGTATTCATCACATCAAAAAACCCGTCAACTAAATAAAAAAATTAACCAATTTCCGGGTGTTCAGGATATGTTGATGAATGTCGTGTTGCTGTGTCGAGCGAAAACAATTGTACAGCAAATTTTATTTCCTGGCGAGTATTTCCCTTTAACTGAATGTGAAGTGGTGCAAGTTTCAGAGACAAACTTCAGTTCCATGTTTTCAATTATCACTTGCACATAACACCTTTTTCACACGAGAGTTGTATTCCANTAGAGACAAACTTCAGTTCCATGTTTTCAATTATCACTTGCACATAACACCTTTTTCACACGAGAGTTGTATTCCATAATCCAAAAAATTATTTCATAACAATTTTATAGCATATAGAATATCTGCGAAAACACACAAAGGATTTGTACTGTGGGTGTTATCAAACGTTGTGCTGGATGGTGATATATTCAATTATTTTCATAAGTCTATATTTCTTTCGCCCATGTCACAATTGCAACGAAAGAAAATTACATTTCTTCATGCGCTCTTATTACTCCGAAAAGCAGTTCTTTGGTCAGTTTTCAATCTATAAGTCATAAAATACAGGATGTTTCCACTTTGAAGCCAGTCCTCGATCCATAATGACTTGTACATTTCTATTTTGCCAAAGTATTTCATCTTCACTTTGATCATAACATAATGTTGAATCTAGATTCATCTTTTCAAACGACAACATTGTTAACCATTCTATTTAATTTATGGTTTAAGATGTAACTTCAAGGTCTGCCCAACACTTCAGTTTGAATGCCTGGCGTACACCTGAAATTTCGAGTCCATTTTAGGAGAGTCAACAACCCCGGAAGTGGCAAGCCCACTTTATTTCTCATGTAAACATAGGCTTTCTGAGAAATTTACCTGAGAATGATAGCAGCCACAATGTCTTCTTTTTCCCAGCAACACTTATTTTTAGTAAGTAACCTGTTAATTGGTTTAGGCGTGAAAACGTTTTTCAAATTGTTCCGCGTTTCGTTTTTAACTAATTATGGATAACACTAATGCAGAATTTAAATTTGCAGCAGCTGTTGTTTCAACATTTTGTTTTATTGCCCAAACGGTTTTCGTCTCCGTTTTATTTAATTTTCTAGGTCAGATACTTTAATTTTCAATAACATCATTTCTTGTTCCACGGTCTTCAATTTCACTGACAAATAAGCCTCTGATTCCATCTCTTCTTCTGTAACTGAATGACATACCTGAGCGTGTTTTTAATCATTTTTGGCACCACTGTGTAAGTAATCGTACAAATTACGTTTTTTTTTTTTACAGAATCTTGCAATTATTCCACAGCTTTCTCTTCGTGGTTCGCGAATGGAGGCGTTGTTCTCTGTCACATGACGTGTTTTAAATTTTATGCGGTAGATTTAAATGCGGTACAGAACATTGCTTTAACACTTTTCTTCTCTTCTGACCTGTAGGTCTCTTTCGAAGTCTTCGGAAACGAAGTGATACGAACAAATGCTTACATTTTTCGGATTGAACTTGTCTTGTCGTTTACAAGTTAATAGCCACTATATAAAAATGTCAAAGTCGTCTGGAAATCTTTGAAATCTTACCCACTGTCACCACGTCCAGAAACGTTTCTGCAGGTTGCAACCGCACAAGTGGGTCTATACAGTCACATCCACGACAACGACGAAACACTAGAAAAAATTCGCTTTATTGTGTGATTGTAGTTCACAGTAACAATAAATAAGATACTTAGTTGTTTCTACGAGCGTAATACTGCAAATAATTGCAAAATAGATATGACATTGGCAATACAAACAGCAGTCTAAATTTTGTATAACGTTTAGATATAATTATGTGTTAACAACGANGTTTCTGCAGGTTGCAACCGCACAAGTGGGTCTATACAGTCACATCCACGACAACGACGAAACACTAGAAAAAATTTGCTTTATTGTGTGATTGTAGTTCACAGTAACAATAAATAAGAGACTTAGTTGTTTCTACGAGCGTAATACTGCAAACAATTGCAAAACAGATATGACATTGGCAATACAAACAGCAGTCTAAATTTTGTATAACGTTTAGATATAATTATGTGTTAACAACGAANAGATATGACATTGGCAATACAAACAGCAGTCTAAATTTTGTATAACGTTTAGATATAATTATGTGTTAACAACGAAATAAGGGCCCATTTTTTTTAATTATTCGAAAACATTCTCTAACGGATTGTTTTGATACTTCCATGCTGGTAGCGAGTGTCGCGATGCCAAAATATGAATTTTTGAGACTACTAGCAACTGTCTAGATAAAATGTATGGAATTTTTAAGAATTGATTTTACAATTTGGCATCGCTGCATTTCGTCTCTCATCAGTAAAGCTGAACTAATCAAGTTAAATCTGTCGTAGTGGAAAATTTGTTTTAAACCCCATTAATATATATTTTATTTATTTGTAGACAATCCGGGATAAGTAATTGCAACTACCTTAAAAAGATAAACAATATACAGTGACGACGAATCTTTTAACTGACATACAGGTTGAGTATAAAAGAATACCCCAGAATTTGAAGGTCTATATTATCAAAACCAAACCACCTACAACCTTGATTGACCAATCGAATTAACAGTGAAACTGGGAAGTTTGTTTATCATACATTCATAAATGTTCAATGTGACCACCAAGAGCGGCCCGAACGACATCTACGTGATAATAAAACTCGTTCCAAGCTCTTGTCAGCATGACCGGTGTTATGGTTTGGCTGGCGTTCGTAACTCTCGGTTTGTGGTAGTGAGGGGGTAGCGAGCTCGCATTCGACACGTCAATGTGAAGGGGACAGTTAGATGTTTCCTTTATGTGCCGAGAGATTACACTGGGAGCATCTCTCGTCGTATTATGAGCGTGTGTTGTGTGTTAGTCCAATCACGATGGCAATGGAACAACAGAAGGCGTTCTGTGTTATTCAGTTTGATAAATGTGAATCAGTTACGACTGTTCAACGTGGATTCCGTCGCAAATACGGACGTCGTCCTCCCGATAGGTGGAGTATCGTACATTGGTTTCGTCAGTTTCGTGATAGAGGTTGCCTTTGCTAAGGCAAAAGTTCCGGGTGGCCACGTGTGCCCGAAGAGAATGTGCAATGGATTCAGCAAGCGTTCGTTCGCTTTCCGAGAAAATCAACACGACAAGCTGTCCAGGGAATGCAAATTCCTCAATCGACGGTATGGACAGTGTTGCGAAAGCGATTGTTGTACAAACCATAGAGGTTATAGCTTGTGCAGGCTCCTACCGAAAGGGTTAAAGAACTGAGACGTGATTTCTGCACATTCGTTCTTGCCCAGAACGAGGTAGACGATACCTTCATGTCTAAGCTGGTTTTTAGCGATGAAGCGACGTTTCATACAAATGGTAAGGTGAACCTGCACAACGTGCGGATATNTCTAAGCTGGTTTTTAGCGATGAAGCGACGTTTCATACAAATGGTAAGGTGAACCTGCACAACGTGTGTATATATGGGGTCAGGAGCCTCCACATGAAACCACCGAACATGAGCGCGCTTCCTCCAAAGTGAACGTGTTTTGCGCTGTATCCAAAGATACTGTTTTCGGCCCTTTCTTTTTTCGCGAGCCCACTGTTACTGGAATCCCTTATTTGGACATGCTTACAGAGTGGTTGTTTCCTCAGTTAGAAAAGGCAGCGGGGGACTTCATTTTCCAGCAGGATGGCGCGCAAACCCATTGAGACCTAGCTGTTTGCGGATATGTGACCGAGACTGCCGCAACGCTGGATTGATCGAGGAGCAGCTGGTGACCAGGCCATTCATCACTGGCCCCCAAGAACCCGGATCTTTCCCCATGCGATTCTTTTCTATGGGGGTACATAAAGGATCAAGTGTTTCGTCCACCATTGNCAAGAACCCGGATCTTTCCCCATGCGATTCTTTTCTATGGGGGTACATAAAGGATCAAGTGTTTCGTCCACCATTGGCGCCTAACACTTACGACCTCAAACGAGAATTGCGGACGCCTTCCAAACCGCAACACCGGACATGCTGACAAGAGCGTGGAACGAGTTTGATTATCGCATAGATTTCGTTCGGGCCGCTCGTGGTGGTTACATTAAAAATTTACCATGATATGGTAAAAAAAACTTCATAGTTCCACGGTTAATTTAATTGTTCAACGAAGGTTGTAGGTTTTTTGGTTTTGATATTCTAGACAGTGGTTCCCAACCTGGGGGCGATCGCCCCCCGGTGGGCGATTTGGGTTCTAAGGGGGGCGATATATTTGTGGGGGGCGACAGGGGGGCGATCAGTATGTAAAAGCAGAAAAATAAACTAACTCTTCTGTAGAGTAGAATCTTAAGTGTCGCAGAAACACGGTATCGTTTTAAAAACAAATTCACTCGTTTTTAAGGAAATTATGGGAAAAAATATAATCTGTATTATACTAAGCAGGTGTGCAAGATAGAGTTGCGTTATTCCTCAGGGAATCGTTGGTCATGCGCCGGTAAGGGAATTGGCGCGAAGTAGTTGAGTCACCAGCTATTTTTAGCTGGCAAGGTCACAGCGCTACCCCCTGCCCCTCCACTATCATTACCATCACAAGTTAGTAGTGTTGCGGCCGTGTTGTCGTTAGTGCGTGCACATCTAGTCTTCGTGTTAATCACAACACTCACCCCAGTGTGTCATATGTCTTCTAGTAGGCTACGCCAGTGACATTGCGATTACATTGTGCTTATCTGTTTAGTATTCGTTCGTTAGTTTTGAAGTACGGAATACCGCGCATGATGGATTCGAAGAAAAAGTGTCGTCAGTACTCAGCTGAGTATTTGAAATACGGTTTTAGTGTGTCACCAAAAAATGTGCAGTTTCCACATTGTCTTTTGTGTGATAAAACATTTAGTAGCAATGAAGCCATGAAGCCTTCGCGGATGAAAGAACATTTATCAAGAGTGCACAGTGACAAAATGAATAAAGACGTCAGTTATTTTCAAGAGCTCAAAGCTAAAGCA
>NQII01006505.1:71667-84759 GCA_002778355.1 Clitarchus hookeri | reverse complement strand
TGACCGGCAAACTTTGGCTGCAGGTTAATTACGAAATAATAAGTTGTAAACATATATACGACCTATGGTCTAATATGAATGGTTGTACACTTCGTTGAAGTTGCACCTGAACCACTTGTTTATTGCAAATATTGGAGAAAATATTTAAGCTGGAACACTGATTGTCTAGATAATGGTCATTGTCATCAAAATATTTTATGTAAATAATCACGGTTACTATCCCTATTTCGAACTAACTACCATGACACATTAGCATATTTGGGGTTTAAAAGATGGATTATTAATCCCCATGTCACATTTAACAAAAATGTTAACTTGTGTAAATTCCCTAAGCCTCGCCGTATTCTAGTAATTCGTGTTTTACTTTCAAAACAAGATTTACCTATACCTGGCAGTTAGAGCACGCCAAAAAAAAATAACACACTGTTGCTGCTATTGAAGGGAAGGGAAGATTCCAGGGAGACGTACATTACAGTGGTACTGTAATAAACTATTCGTGTGTATATATATATATATATATATATATAGCACATACCTAAACTTATTTTGAATGTGTAAAAATGAGGTGATGATAAAAAAATATTATTATACCTGCGTTTCACTGGTTCTTAAAGGCAAAGAGTTTATAATTACAAAGTTTTGGAGCGTGCCACGATTCCAATTGTATTTGTCTAATGTGCTATGAAGAGATTGAGACTCCTCCTATAGTTGTATCACCAAGGAACTCACGAGAGCCTTTTATTTGTACATTTGAGTATCGACTATGATGTTCACATGAAAATAAGAACTTACTTGCGTTAGTGGTTTATAAAAATAAAATATATAGTGTTACCTAATTGTAACTCTATTCGTTTTAACAAATATTTGTATATATATATTACACATTTATGTACATAAGTCTCAAATGATATAATAATTTTGAACCAACGGTAGTTTGAATATTAATGTTCACTTAGGCCCTTTAACAAAAATAATTATGTTAAGGTTTTTCACCAATTACGTGTTTCGCTAATGAAGCAAGAAAAGAGATCGTAGTTAGGAATAAATTCGCATCTGTGTCTAAGACAAAAACAGTGAGAATTCTAGATGTTATCACGTGATTCAGTTTGTGAAAAACATAAAATGTGTATTTAACACAAGTAGGCGTGNAGTGAGAATTCTAGATGTTATCACGTGATTCAGTTTGTGAAAAACATAAAATGTGTATTTAACACAAGTAGGCGTGAAAACTGAAAATAGCCAGTGGTTGCGACACAAACATAGGGTATGCAAATGGTGCAGATTGGCAACACTTTGGTATACGTAATACTCTTTTAACAGATATGATACAACTAATAATCTCTCAAAACATCGAATTCTGCATTTTTATGCTACCGTTAGATTGTATTTCTGAAGTAATTGTTTTTGAGGATTTTTTTAAAATTATTTATTTACATGTATGGCTTGCGCAGCCATAAATGTAAATAAATAATTAACGTGAACAGAAATTACTTTATAGTATCTATAATGTCTTCACTAAATGACTGTAGTAACGTAAATGTACAAAAAGAGTTACAGGAAACTGGAATTTCGCATTAGTACAAATTTACGCTAAATTGAGTACAGAACCATGCACAATATCCAGAGACGTAATTTCCCTCAGCTGTGAGTAAACACAAACGTAATAGCAATTAAATTTAGACGCATATACCTATAGGGTTTGTAAATACATCTGTGACTTGGTATTTGATGTAACTTCTGCTCAGATTTTATATAAAAGAAATCAAATTAGTTTATTCTACCATTTTAAGAATAAATAGAAATTACAATTTGTTAAGTATATTATATTTTCCGGGTTTTGGTTTTAGTTTTTGTCGTACCTTAGTTTGGTTATGTATTATTGAGAACATCGTAGATTCTTGAGTCTATGCCATAATACAGGAATTATTTAATAAATTAAGTAAAATAAACTGAGAACCGTTATTCTTATTATTATTCTTAGTGTAAATGGGTTCTTAATGCAGTAAAAGAATTTGCAGAAATGGTTTTTATTAACGAACCACAGAATAACATCTAACCTAACAAATAATATTGCAATAAAATACAGAATCCTACTCATGAACTTTCTACAAACTCCGAAGTGTAGTGTTGGATATTGTACTTGTGTATGTGACACAAGAAACACTTCAATACAGAACCATTCAGGACAAACACTTCACAGTGGCACACTACTCTCTCGAGAAAACGTAGATGGGAAATTATCTTAGGAGTAGGTCCAAGCATANAAACACTTCACAGTGGCACACTACTCTCTCGAGAAAACGTAGATGGGAAATTATCTTAGGAGTAGGTCCAAGCATATGAACTGCATACATATAAATACTAATTGAAATGTCTGAGCCTTTATTAAAATAAAAAAGTAGTTATGAGTGCAATAAAAAAATATTATACTTTAATCTTTTTCCTTATTTACAGTTTAAAATAAGCTTACTTAATACTCATGAAAGACCACAAAATTTCCTAATCGCGGCTTAAGTTCAATACTAATGGGAAAAAAATGAATTGGTCGAGCTGTACTCTGCCAGTCGAATATCAGGCTCATTCTCTCACGGGCATTTGTGGGCAAAGAAATAACTTTTGGTAGCAGCCAAACAGTCTTTAAACACTTACACAATATTGAAAAAAATTCATCTGCAGTTCGAATGCTAATTACTGTTTAGAGGACGTCGCTTACTGCATCTGATGACTCGACTATTACAAACATTATTTATTATTACTTAAAAAGCATTTATTTTCTATTGAGACACTTCCTTGGTCTTATTTTGCCACTTCCTTGGTAAAAAGAAATACTTAAAACTAGTCACACTTTGACTAGCAATTACAAGTTCCGNAGTATAGCGTTTAGGAAAAATCATCCCCAGTATTGTCAATATTCACACAGTATGCCTTGTTACCTATACAAAAATTATAATGTACATTTTACACTGCACGGTTATGCAGCAAAGTGCTCAAGATAAAGGGACCTTCAGATTGTGGTAGGCATGGTAACACGTGACACGGGATCGCTGCTCGTAAGAAGAGCTATGATGGACAATTGAATAGAGCAATCACCTGTCCGACCATGTATACCCATGAGAGAGTGATACCTTACTGAAAGTGGAATACTGGTGGAAGAGTTAGCGAAGTATCCTTCCAGCCCTGTCTAACCTTGCGCGCGCGCACACACACAATTAAGGTCTTACACTGAAGGATGTTATTTGAAATTATACTGCACAAGGCACAGGAAAGTCAAGAAGGTAGCGTAAATAGCAGTAATTAGTGTCACAGAACAATTAGTTAGGAAGTTATTATTCACCGTCTTTCAGAAAACATTTATAGGAACGAGTCTGGAAGTGACTTCGAGTAATACACAGCAACTCCGACGTATTAGACTCACCTAGTCGCTGGATGGAAAACACTATGGCGTCAGACGCCGGCGTGTTTCCCACCTACAGTTGTGTGCCTGCCGCGTTTACGTTCGTCATCACTGGCGATCATCGGTAATAGACGCGCGGAGGAAAACCTGCCTTACACACATGAAAAGTGATGAGTCAACGCATTACACAGCTGCTATTAGAGGATATGTTCATGTATGGTGCAGAAACACACTTACAATGAAGTAAAAAACTACAGAGAAGTAGGGAAAAATTAAGTCGATTATGTCAAATATGTTTAAGTTTTAATATTTCAAGGATGTTTTCCTTTCACTTATGCTACATTTTCAGTTACAAAATGAATTATATTGCGAAGTGAATATGCAGGACAGTATTTTTTCGTTTCTGAAGAGTTACAAGTTACGTTCTTTAGAAATGCTTCAACATATGCAAAACAAAATATATCCAAATACCATCAAACAGTAATCTATAAAAACGTGAAAACAGCGTCTTATGCAATCTTATATCTATACATGATCGCTTTAAATTGGTTATGGCATAATAGCACAAGCTAGATGTTTTTCGCTCTGTTCTGGATAGTGTCTAAAATGGAGGAAAATAGTTTACATAAAATACACCAGTTTATATTGTTTTGTATTGTGGAATATAACCCGTGAGTTAGAACGGGTGGGCAATCTTCTTATGATAACGTTTTTGCTTGATTGTGAGAATTGTTTTTATTTGTTGTATCTTGCAGAGGTAGGTAAAACACGAAGGCTTATGTTGTAAAATAAATTACATAAAGTAAGTAGGTAGAGTAAAAGAATAAAACTTTGTGAATATACTTGAGTCTTGAAGAATCATCCGTAAAAGAGTAAATTATTTACGATACACACACTTTTGCAGAAAAAAAGTTATTACCATGAATATGTCATCTTAGGAGCAATTAAGTGGTTACAGGTACTGGACATGGCAGTATTTATAGAGAAAAAATATTAATATATTGTACCGTAGCAAGCATGTATAACAGGGGACCAACGCTTGAAGGATGCACTTTATATGGTGATGGACCACTCGTGACATGAAGACAGGAAGCGATACGGTCGGGCATGGAGGCATACAGACGTCGGATGTTTTCCTGAGGAAGATACTGCGACCATGACTGGTGCATCAAATCTACCGTAGTTGCTACTGGCCAAAGTAGCCGTCCATTATCGTCCCAAAAGTTCTCAACGGGCAATGGGCGAGAGATCAGGGGACTTAGCTGGCCAAGGAAGCGTGTTGACATCACGAAGACACACCAGAAATATCCGTATTTGGTGAGGCTGGGCATTATCAGGCTGGAAAATAGGGTTGTCAAAATACAACAGGAAAGGGAGCACACATGGTTAAAGAACTTCCTGGACGTATCGCCGCCACCACGTTCCATCGGTCACCAGCAGTGGGGTGCAGGGGTCATAGGAAATGGCACCCCACACCATAACACTCCTCTCGTTGGGGCGGTGTGTCGCTGTATAATGAAGCATGTATCATGGTGCTGGCCAGGACGTCTCCAGATTAGAATTCTTAGGTCGTCTATACCCAGATAGAACTGTGATTCGTCGCTGAACACTACTCATCGCCAATCNATCATGGTGCTGGCCAGGACGTCTCCAGATTAGAATTCTTAGGTCGTCTATACCCAGATAAAACTGTGATTCGTCGCTGAACACTACTCGTCGCCAATCCGCAAGCTGGCATGCTGCCGGTTCCCTGTAGAAGACCACACGTGCTCGGTGATGCTCAGTTCGGAATGGTTGACGCCGTGAGGGACGCAAAGACAACTTATTCTGCTCTGATAGCCACCTGGACATGGTGCGCAGCGACACCCTTGGAGTGCTTACAGCATGTCGCACGATGAAACGATCCTCCCTGCCGGTGGTCCACCGGTGTCGGCCCAAGCCATCTCGAAGTGTGTGTGCACCCTTCTGTTCCCACTGCGTACAACACCGACTCACAGTGTAGGCAGAACAGTTCAAGAGGCGATAAATGCGCCTAAACGTCCAACCTGCCTCTCGGAGGCAGGCGATGCGGCCGCTCTGAAATTCATCCACCTGGGCAAAAGCATGTTGAATTCACCAACGCAAATAGGAGTATTTGTATCAAAAAGCAGGACAATAATATTTTACGAATTTTTTTTAAAGATAACTCAGTAAAAATGCAGGATCTGGTGAAAATTATATATGTTAAATCAAAATACTTGTCCTCTTCTTCCTCCATGTCGTTATCATTATCGCGCACAACCGGAGCACTTGAGATCAGCATGTCCATGGCCTCTCTTGAGAAAGGCTTACTTCCTTTATGTTGCCTTGGCTTCTTACAACTCAAGAATGGGTCTGAACTTAATAAAAGTCGGTTGATGACGTCATTAATGCACTGTTCTCTTGTTGGTGAGATTGTAACATCTTTTATTATTTTTGACACGTATGTATTACCAGACATACGTTGCCTCACCTGAGCATAGGTCAACTGTTCGGTAGATACCTGCACCCGCAATTCCTTTGTCTTACGACGCTTAGTACGTTCAGTCAATTCATCAAATGCCTTTGATGGTCTATCTCGTTTTTGCTTAGCCCAAGTAGGCAATTTTGTAGGATATGCGAGGCACTTTTGGATTTTTGACAAAAACTATCTTCTTTGTATTTAACAGCAACCCATTTATTCTTAAAATCACTTCTAAAATTCTTGAAGGCATGAGTTAAAACGTTTTTTTTTTTTCATTATCTGGGCAGTTGGTAATTTTTTTAGTTTATTCGTCCAAAAACGCTATCTTTTCGTCGATTTTTGACCTTTGACATTGTCGCATTATGTCATTTAATTCTTTTTTTGTCAATTCCATGACCACCTCTGAAGAATATGAAAGAAAAGCGATGAAATGTTAAAATTTAAAAATATTTATTTATTTACTCAATGTCTTTAGTGTAATGTTATACAAAAAAGCGGAAGAATGCGGACCAGGTTTTAATGGAATTATTTTGTGGATATTCTTAGCTTCACATATCTGTAACAACCATTGCCCGACAATCTCCGACACATAAACAAAAACACTATTTAATGTTTTTATTAAGAAAAATCTGAGACTTTGTTAGGAATTACATTCTTAGGGCAGTATTTGTTGTTATCTTTATAGTTAACTAATTGAATAATGATTAAAAATAAGGTACACGCTCTCTTCTTCCATTTCCAAAATACGTTTGTTCCAAACAACGACAAAAACTAATAAAATTCACTGCAGAAATGCGGGTAATTAAGTGAAACGCCGAGAGCTAATAACATGCAGTTCACGTCACAACACGTTCAGACTGTCAATGACGCAAATGAGCGGAGCGCGGGAACATTTTACGGCTGTTATCTAGTGTGCCAACCACTTAGCTCTAAAAAAATTCCATTGCAGAGGAGTTTTGACGATCTTTATAATTTCCACTTATGACCGGTTTTTGATACGAGTACTAGTATGTGCGTCGAGGCATTTTGCGAGTTCATTGAATTTGGCTTTGTGGCTCACACTGCTACTAAAGCCGTATTCTGCTATGAATTATTGAGGGGAACATGTATGCCCCTTAGTGGCATATCCGCGTAAGCAAGCCACATTAAACGCAAATGGGACATATCGNATTGAGGGGAACATGTATGCCCCTTAGTGGCATATCCGCGTAAGCAAGCCACATTAAACGCAAATGGGACATATCGGGCCAAGACTATACTGTGTGGCATTTTTCGTGTGCTCGTAAGATTCGTTGATGGTAATAAATTTTTTTTGCAAATGCATATAATATTTTATACCAGATGTACGTTAACATATGCTCAGAAACAATATGTCCGAAAAGCCCATACTTTAATAGCATGATATTTGGTTTCACAGTCTTGATCCCACTCTTTTGTTGACATTATGTGGAAAATATCAGTTTGAACAATTCNGCATGATATTTGGTTTCACAGTCTTGATCCCACTCTTTTGTTGACATTATGTGGAAAATATCAGTTTGAACAATTCAGACACTGTGTACAAGGTCATAACTTAGTTGCACATGTAAGTTGCTTAGTGCCGGAGTATAATTAGTGTTTTATGTTTACTGCAGCAATTGTCTCTGATTTGTAGATGAGTCTGCANGTTGCTTAGTGCCGGAGTATAATTAGTGTTTTATGTTTACTGCAGCAATTGTCTCTGATTTGTAGATGAGTCTGCATTTATTGTTTAGAAATAATTAACGCCAAAATAACGAACGAGCATCAAGCATGCCGTTCATCGACTGCGAAAAAGAAGCGCGACCAAAATAAAACTCACATAAGAAATAACTTAACTGTAATACCTGAAACAGTAAATCATTAACTGAACTGAACGGGATAAATTTCCAATTTTAAATATCCATCTGCATAAAAGTTCATGAATATGGTCACAAGTAACAATCTTAAAACTGCCAAGACATAATTTCAAAACACGCCTTTATTAAAGCAAATAAACTAAAATAGCTTACTTAAAAAAAATTTAGGCAACTTAAATTTTGACACCGTTTACCATTTTCAGTTCTACCAAGCGAGGTAGAGCAGTGGTTTGACTTTGGTGTGGCATTGAGGAGGACCGGGGTTCGAATCCCGGCCCGGCAATCCTGATTTCGGTTTTCCATGGTTTCCTGAAATCTCTCAAGGCTAATGCTGGGATGTTTCCTCACTACAGGCCATGGCCGATTCCTGCCGTGTTCCTGCTTCTCTGAGTAACTTGCTTTGTCTCTAGTGACCTCGCTGTTGACAAGACGTGAAGTCCTACCCACCTACCAGTTTCAGTTTGACGCTACCTTGGTCACTACAAGCGCACGTGATGAGGGAATGGGGATCTAGAAGGTCGACCGGTCTCGTCGGAAACGGGGACTTTACAGATGGAAACAAGTTTTCACGACAAGTTTAACGGGAAGGCATCTGCATGACATGTAGCATGGAATAATTTCGTAAAACATGAAAAACCGAGATAAGGAAGGTTTCGATCAAGAGACTAGCCCAGNAACATGTAGCATGGAATAATTTCGTAAAACATGAAAAACCGAGATAAGGAAGGTTTCGATCAAGAGACTAGCCCAGGTCATCCCGAATGCGAATTCAGTGATGCCATCACGCTACATCGGTGTGAGGCAATCCGTAGATTAGACTTCCGATTGTCTAAGGAGTGCTTCAGTCTGGCAAATTATTTTCCAAGCAACACAGATAAAATATCTTTCGTTTTATCTTAAAATATTGTCTTTAGATAATATCTTTGTGTGAGTTTTCTTGAATTTCCTCTGAGATGCGAAAAGCCCTTTAGTTTGAGGGACATAACGGCATATTAATCTATTAATCACCCAAGTTCAGTCGTTTCACTGTATAGCGCAAATTATTGGCGAGCATATTCTCCAAACCGTATATATAAATAGAAATGCATACGCATATGTTTGCGTCCATACAAACTTCCATAAATACACTGATAAAAAAGCAAAACTGTATTTACATTTTTGCGTTTTTCTTTGTTTAACATATAGTAAAAATTAATTATTTCTTTCCATGGTAGCGAAATCTTATTTTGAATTGACTGCTGGCAGTTTAATGATACTGACAACTGGGAAATAATGTTCTCAGGAATATGTATTCATTCTTAAGGGGTGTCTTTAGTTTTCTTGCCGAGAACACTTTCTGTTACGAAACACGTGTTTCCACGCGTAATACTGCGTCATACTCGGTACCCTTGACAGCGGCCTGCTGCCAGTCACGCCCAAAGACAGCTAATCCCGAGAGCCTTGAGAGATCGTCCAAAAAAATAACCTTCGAGTATTATAGATCGCCTCTCCTGTAAGGAAACGCAAGCTTTAATAACGCCAACTGCAATTTCGCCAATAACTCTCATTAAAAAAAATAATTTTACTGTAGTTATGCGTAGGGGATATTTAGTGGTCAGTGTGTTAGCTGACAGCAAAAATACTAGGTTTACTGAGTATGGTACTTACAAGGAAATAGCTGGCAGACATGATTTTTCTTCAGGTATTTAAAGTTAGTTTCAAGGTTTAAAGCATAAAGAAATACAGACTGTTTCCTTCTTGTCAATTTGAATTTAAAAAGAGCTTTCTTCAGTCGCGGNGGTTTAAAGCATAAAGAAATACAGACTGTTTCCTTCTTGTCAATTTGAATTTAAAAAGAGCTTTCTTCAGTCGCGGCTACAGAGCGACTTGACTTCAAACATGTCAAGGTTTTATTTTTTTCTGAATGTGTTCTGATGGCAACATCTCTTCTTCAGAGCTAATTGGTTGTTGAAGTACACTAGAACGATTTTTATTTTGTGTTGCGCTCTGACTGTGTGCTATGAAATAACTATACTTTGTGATAAAGATGTTTGATACCAGTGGAACGCTATGCACTCACTGAAATAAGTGAAGTGTTATTTCATCTAGTGATATCCATTATACTATTACAGCCAAAGTAATCAGCAGTGACGTGTTAACAACACAAATATTGATGACATTAGTACCTGTTAAATTCAATTTTTTTTTAGGCAAGGATTTCAGTTTAACGCACATCTCTAAAATATGTAAACTGTTCGCAAACGTGATTAAACATTTCTGCTTATTTACCAGAAAAAAACGGTCATATAACACTCGCGTAATTTTCGAGGCTCTGCTTAAATGTACTTGTTTGCTCTCCTCTAAATTTATATTTTTCTTTGAGAATACTGTAAAAATTAATAAAATATATTAATTTTTTTCCACGCAATGTTGCTCGGCTTCTTTGACATTTAAATATTTATTTTATTTTATTTAACGACTGACACGCAGTTATACACCACTGGCAAACGTTTTGTATTTATATTTATTTGTTCTGTAATTTGCCAAAAAAACTTTTTATTGTAGTTTACAAAGCTGAGCAACAGTCTCAGCGCGCACCGAGAACGAATTCGCGGCACACACGTGACTCTAGCAATGTGATGCACTTTCGTTTACGTTCAGTTTGACAGAAATCAAAACTTTTATAGCAAAATAATTTCCTAATAATTGAATGTATACTACTTAGATTAAAACCTGGGCAACGGAAGCCAGTTCACATTTCAATGCATGTATTTATGTGAACAGTGCGCTAATAGTTAATCAAAAGTGCAGGCGTAAGTATGCAACACGCTTTAACCCTATTTACTCTAATGTTAATCTATTTTTGAGTTTTTTGGTGAAACCATACACATCACCGCCTGAAATGAGGTATCAAATTAAAGGTATTCATCCAATAATGCTACAAATGACAAGCATATTGTAATATTCGAAGTCAGATTTTATTAAAAGCAAGATTATTGATTAAAAAAACACGACCACAAATCAACTGGACACTTGTAGCTTAAAAACCGAACCAAAATAGTATTTGGCTATTCTATGTAGAATCTTCAATGTTTTCTGTGCCGAAATGTGTTATGATATTGTACCTGACGTGGTACTTCTGAAAAATACAAAAAACTGAACTTTTTTGTGATAACAAAATTCTGGGCTCAAAGGCCATCTNCTGACGTGGTACTTCTGAAAAATACAAAAAACTGAACTTTTTTGTGATAACAAAATTCTGGGCTCAAAGGCCATCTCTGCTCGTTGTTAAAAGGACTCACAGCAAGGAGTGACAGGAGAATTTACACGCAAGTGATCTTACCTTTAGAGGAATCGGGAAATCCGTACTCTTCTTGCGCTGCCTCTCCTTGAAATATGAATTCTGTATGAAATCGAATACTATAATACGTCCGAACTGCAATCGCAACCTAAACAAAGTTTGAATTTTTCAAAAATATGATATTAATCTTTATTAATGTACGGTGTTTAGAGAAGTGCAACACAACTGAGTGCGTTATTGTGCGCGTGTACATGAATGGCATGGAAATGTAGGTTATGTAAAATCTCTTTGAATTTAAAAATGGTGAAGAAAAACGGAAAGAAGCATCTCTAACAGCTCTTCTTGTGATGAAATAGCAATATGAATATCATATTGTTTTAATGGTGAAGTGAACAATTTAGCTCGTACGGAAATATTCAAATTACTATAACTTGGAAAGTTTAAACTCTAAAAAAATAATAAAAAGCTATCAGTATGTCGCTGTTCGTATCGTTCTTACATATTCGAGAAATACACACTGTAAACCATTTCAGCAAAGTTAACATTATACATAAAAATGGGATTTCCAGTGTAATAAATAAGGGCAGAAGGGTGTTTTTTTAAAGGCCACGTACTTTTCAAAACTTCCCGCAAAAAAAAAAAACACGACAAATATGTCGTTGTTCGTACTGAGGCAAGAAATACCCACTGTAAATATTTTAAGCGAAGTTAAACTTAAAAAAAAAATCTAACAACCGCTTCGAAATATATTATTTACAAACCACAACAACTTACAGTTTGTAATTCCTAATCGCAATTCCTGAACAAGTGTTGTCCTATGACAATCCTCGGACTATTGCGTCACTAAAATCACTCGCGTCTACAACCGATACGAAGTAATTTTTTTGCAGACTCATTCAGTTAATACAACACAACAAAAACCAACCAACAAAATTAAACGTCAGAACGTTAATACGTACATAGCCGCTCGTACTTCATGGCCGACGGTTAAGGAAAATGGCGGACCATGGAAAGTCAATCAATTAACACATGCCGATAATACATTTCACTCGAGAAGATGCACTAGACAGGCACCTACATCGAACTACGCTTGTTGGCATGTACAAATACTGAAATAAATAACTGCAAATATAACATTCCCACAACACATGCAAGGTACTCACTCAAACATGACGAAAGAGAGCTCAACGAATTTTGCCGGGTTGGAAAAGTTTTACATAACCGGGATGTACTCATGATCTACTCTAATTTATAACATGTTTTTAAGGTCCATGATTTACAGTCCAAAAATATTGTGCATTACTCGAAAAACTTAATTTAAATTTTAAGTGTTGTAATAGTCATTAAATTTCAAAGTTATAATTTTTAATTCCGAGTACTATTTTCCCCCCATAATCGTAGCATAAATCGTCAACATAACATACATCTCGATACAACTATCAACTGACGTAATACTTTGCAAATTACAGCATTTACTGTTCACATGCTGTGTAGGTTGGTCACACTGTCAGCCAAAATTGACTGAAGTTAAGTGCAACGCAGTATACTGAATATTGGGCCAGAGAAATAGCTCCTAAAACTAAATTGCATAATTTTTTATAGTAAGACATATCAAGCGTTGTGACAAATGTAGGTGTGTGTGTTTGTGTGCGTGCGTGTGCATGTACTAACACATACATATATGCACACATTTCTTATGTCCCACACGAGTGAAACTGTACGTTATGCTACTGGTTTGTATAATTAATATGATTTTATTTCAGGCTGCAATTGTTGGTTATAAGACGAAAAAGGTTTTGTTCATTAGCGTACGAAATAAGTACTGCACTGTGTGTGATCAAGCACAGGAACAAGGGAAGGAACAGCCATTGCACACTTGTTACAAGTATTGGAGACAAGAACAAAGTGCATCCAGTACGAAAGCTGACATTATCGTAGAAGGTTTTTGCAGAAGTGAAGAAACGTATGGTTTGCGGTATAGAACTCTGATAGCCGATGGTGATAGTAGTGTCTACAAAAAACTACTTGAAGCAAGACCGTACAGAAACTTAACTGTCGA
>NQII01006505.1:32639-71563 GCA_002778355.1 Clitarchus hookeri | reverse complement strand
ATTGGAGACAAGAACAAAGTGCATCCAGTATGGAAGCTGACATTATCGTAGAAGGTTTTTGCAGAAGTGAAGAAACGTATGGTTTGCGGTATAGAACTCTGATAGCCGATGGTGATAGTAGTGTCTACATAAAACTACTTGAAGCAAGACCGTACAGAAACTTAACTGTCGAGTAACTGGAATGCCGAAATCGCCTTTTGCGTATTTACTGCAACAAGTTAAAAGTCATCTTGTCAACTGGAAAAAAATGGTCCATTTCATCTGAGGAAACAAATACATGCCAAAAGCTTACAGGTGCGTGGTGCTGATGTAAAAGAGGCTGAACACAGAATGAACGAGGAGCTGGCTATGCACGGACGTATAGAGAACCTGCGAAATGACATCATAAATAGCACTGATCATGTTTTTGGTGACCATCAACGATGTGTTTCATACTTCTGTGCCGGTGCAAAAGAAGGCGAGAGAAAGATTATTCAGCTTCTTAAGGAGCATGGCCTGTACCGACAAAGGTAAGTTGAGCAGGCATAGCCACAGTTTACTTTACAACGTTGAAAACAATTGCGTTCAGCATTACAACTCTGCATTACAACAAGCGCATCAACTACACGAAACGTGTATCTTATCAAACGAGATGCGCCGCGGTGGTGGTAGCCTACAATTCTGGAGCTGTACACTATAAATTTCATAAAAAAGTTTGTGGTAAAAGTCCAGGTACATTAAAAAAATATTAGATCAAAGAAGACGGAAAGTCAAAGTAGCTAGAATAAAGCGAAATAATGTAGGTGGAAAGCCATCTCTAAAACCAAAGAAGAAGCTGTTTTCTGGTACAAAAAGACATCGATTCTGATTATGGAGCTAAGGCACAAAAGCCAGATCTACCTGCATATTATTACAATGTTCTGTGTAATGAGTAGAGACCGGATTACATGCAACATAAAAATAATGAAATATGCATGCAAATATGCATGAAAAATGCCTAAAATATGCGAGTTATGTGTAAAAACGTGCAACATAAAATAAAACAAAAAATCTAAGTTTTTTATTTGATAAAATTGAATAAAAAATCTTTGTTGTTTTTGTAAACGTTCACAATCATGTATTGTTCTAAATGTTCAGTTGTAAAGTTGTACCTTCTATCTCTTAAAATATTTTTATAAGTGAAAAAGGAACGTTCCACGTCCACCGAGGTTACCGGGCAATACTTAAATTTACGTGCTATATAAGCAGATATCGTCTCAGGCAAAAGTTCACCCGTGCCATTAATAAAACTACTAATTAGACACAAAGGTTAGAAGCCGAGGTTGTTGTTGTTTCTGGCAATTCGGAGTTCATTAGGCGGATTTTACACTCAATGGAATGGATTCATTCAACGTAAAACCACGAGTTTCAAGCGTCTTGATACTCTTCGGTATGTGGGCGCAAAATGGGTGATAATTAGAGCAAAGTTCTTTTTAATAGAAAATTCTTCAAATTATTTCTTGCACTGACAAACTGCCATAGAATCTGCGCTGTCGAAGCTATTTACTACACCTTTAATGGCATCGAAATGTTGATTGTAAAACAGTACAACTTCAAGCCACGTTCCTCATCGGATCACCACTGGTTCAGGTGGTAAAGGCACAGTAAGAAGTTTTTATTTGTAAGCTGTAATGCGTGTGTGTGCCTTGAGAAATACTTTCTTTGTTGACGAAATCAATTTACTTACACTTCCAAACGTGCATCGTACTTCTTCGGCGAGTCGATGGACTCCGTTGGCAAAGCAGACGACATTATTCAAATTAGGATAAAATACTTGTAGGGATTTGGCTGCCTTGATCATATAGGGAGTACATCAGAGAGAAATACGTACACTCATTCATCTACATAAGGATCTGGAAAAAAAATTTTATGCCCTCATTCACAAATCTGGCGATGGTAGAATGATTTATATTTTAAAGTTCTTTGCACGCTACCAAATAAGAATAAAAAGGCTCTAGTTCTAATTTTCCGATTATCAGATTCGCAATATAACGGTCCCACAACTGTCTGTAGTTTCGTCAGCTGAAATCCATACAATGCTATCTTTGAGGTCATTCCATATTTCTTCCAAGACATATTGGTAAATTGTTGGTATGTAATTTATACGTAATGTTAATTCATCTGGTATATTTTGATTCAAACAATGTTTTGCTAGAAATCGTTTGAAGGTAGGATTTGATAGTTTGTAAACAGGAATATTACTTGCGAGCAATGCTTCACATAAATTCAAGCAAAACTCATATTTTGTTTGCCTTTAGAAGAAGAGGCACCGCTACTTGCCGCAGTTAAAAGTTGGACCCTTCTTGTTCAACGCTTCGATATGAAGATTTGAAATTTTTTCATACACGAAATATTTTTCTCGCAATCTCGTCAGAATGAAATGTTCCCGTCATAAGTAAATATTCCAGGATAATCTACCATCCACGTTGAGGCACTTTTTTTTCTCTGGAGGCATCGTACACTTTAAATTGTCGCAAAATCAAAGACGAATGAAACTAGCGGTGTAGAGTAAGTTATTATTTCAACAACAAAACAGCGCGTATTATTGTTTGTTTCGCCTGTGGGAGAAGTGCGGTAGAAGCGAAAAGGTATCACCCGTTCTTGTCCCGCGCGATTCTGTGTTTACTTGCCTAAGCAACAGATGTGCGAATGCTAAGAAAGCAGTGCGTTTTATTTAGGTTGGTAGCAAGCAACGTTGTTACGTTTGGAAATGTATTTAGATATGTAAAAATAGCGCAAATATGACACATCAGTAGGTTTTCATTCAAATGTGCTAAAATCTGTAAAAATAGCCAAAATATGCATTTGCACATAATCCGGTCTCTAGTAATGTAATGAGCTACTGGAAAATTGGAAATCCTTCAAAAAAGCAACGAAACTCTGCATGAAACTGAAATACAAACCAGGGGCCTCCTGTATACTGGCCAGTGGACGGAAAAAGACGGAAGCGACCAACATCATCAAATTTTGGCGATGTTTGTAGAAGACATCCATCTACTAGCTATGAAGGTTTAGTAAAAAATATCCTCTACACTGATCTTTAACAAATATCAACTGTGAAATACGGGAAAGAAAATGAGCACAGAACTATTGAAACACTGGAAGAAGCTGCACATGTAAAAACTCGGGAAAAGTGGGTTTTTTTATTAATCCTGAATTACCGTATTTCAGTGCAACACCTTGATACCTGCCAAATGCTGAAGTTTGGAAGTAGGTATTGAATCTGCTCTGCGGCGTGAGGCGCCAGCACTTGATGCTAGCCCTCAGTGATAGGGCGTAGGAATACGTCGACACTGTTGTCTCTAGGTCCAATTTACTAATAAATTACACTTTATTTGCGAGTTCACATAATCGAGTTTTATTGTTGCTTGAACAGGTTAACTGGTACATGAACTCACGAGACAAACTCCCCTCCCCTTTTTCTATGTAGGCTGCATATGGTTTGATGCCGCGATTGGCATCGTAGAGAAGGGGTGGGGGGGCAGGATTCTTCACACCTGGTGTAGAACTACTTATCTGACACTGTGGTGCTGTCTTCCCTCGGCTGGCGGCTTGGAACTGCTCCGGTGCTTGGTGGGGCGTCCCGACGCCTGGCCTCGAAGTCCCTCATTCTCGGGTCCACGCAGTACTCTGCGTTTGACGAAGTCTGACTGACTTTTTTCGGATTCTTCCCGCCGCACGTCCCGCTTGACGGCCTCCGACTGAGGTCGACGTCGTGATGCATTCTCGATCCTCGACTGACTCCGACTGACTGACTGACTGCTCGATCCGCGACTGACTGATTGACTGACTCGTTCATCGCACTGGCTTCGTCCGGCTCCGACCCGGACGCCTCGCTTCAGGTCCCCCCGACTGACTGATCCATTCCTCCCTCCTTCTCGTGGTTTTGTAGGCTCCATCCCCATATTCAACTTGGCCTGGGGTGCTTGTCGTCCCCGTGGGTCGTAAAACACGTGGCCGCTGCTCCTGTGGTCCGCAGCCAGCCTGGCGTCGCCCCTTGATTCTGGCCTGGAAGTTTATTGTTCCGTTCTGCATGTGCGGGAACTCTTGGGTGCCCTCTTGGTTCGGCGCACGTGTGGTTCTCCTGCCTCCGGGTATCGTGCCGCTATATCTCAGCACGCCCACTAAAAGCTCTCATGGTTTATTGCGGTACAAGCCCGGGACAGATGCAGCTGGTGGTGGGATCTTGGTGTCCCTTGGGCAGCTGCAAAATGCAGCTGTGTCCGCGCCTTGGTGCCTTCTGTTGTCTCCGGATGTCGTCTGCACGTGCAGGAATAGTTGTACGTGCAGAAACCTTTGGTAGCACGCCTTTGTAGCTGCGAGGCGCGGTCGCGCCCTCCTGGCGTCACTCTCCCGGCACGTCCGCTAACCCTTAATCTTTATTGTCGGTCGTCCGCCTGCGAGCTTCGCCAGAGCGTGTGTTCTGACGAATAAAATACAGGGACGCAGAATGTTTCAACCTGATGGCTTGATAGATAAAGATGGTATTGGTGATGTCAAATGTCCGGCGTCTGTAGAATTATTGAACCCTGAAGCTGCTATTCTGCAACGGAAGGTGACGTTCTGGAAAGTTGGAAAATATAAGAAAATTGTGGGGGTAAACAAATGCCATAAATATTATTATCAGCTTCAAGGCTAGCTGCATGTTACCCAAAGGTTGTACTGCTTGTTTGCTGTGTGCAGACCCAATCCACCATTTGTGTATTACGAAAGTATACAGCGGGATGACGAATTCTGGGTAAAATATATGTTAAAAAAGTAAACTTATTTCTACATGGAATGTCTGTTGTTAGAACTCGCGGACCCTCGACACACACGTTCAATGCATTACATAAACCGGAACGTATTTTGAACGAAAAAAGAAAAATAATGAAAGATCAGCTGAAATCTGCTAAAAGAATTCGTCAAAATGTATAACTTGTTTTATAATACAAAACAAAGTGTAACACATTTTGTCAAGGGACCATCACATCAACGGAAGGATAACATTTCATAATACAAAATTTCTTGAAGACGTTTTGAACATTTCCAGCTTGCATTAAATGATTGTCACTATATGTATATTTAGAACATTTTAAAACAAGAATACTATCATATCTTTTATAAGATTTCATGACAATGTGTCTATCATAAAAAAATTACTGCCAGTAACAGCAAACATTTTGAAGTACAGTAATCACCGACGCAAAACTCAAGGTAAAATTGGCAGTGACATAGGGAAAGTAGTTCCAATTAGGAAATGTAGTTCGCCTTACTTCTGGCACAGTAAAATTTTCCATCCTTTCTGTTGAGCCATATTTACTCAATCGTACTCTCACAGCAGCGCCACTATTTGCTTGTACCTAGCTAGCATTAGTGTTTCTGTATTAAATTTCAAGGCATTTGTTAAATACGGAAATTCCTATTTCCGTGGGAATTTTGCATTTCCGTGGGAATTTTGATACGTCCACAAATATAACTATGAAAATCACCAGAAGATAGAATTTTGTAACTATCTATAGGAATAAAATGACACGCGTCACTTGAAAGCACTTATTGTTCTTAGTTATTAAAATTTGGTAATTATTACGTGTTGTTTGTTAGTACATGTTGCTTATTATGCACTGAGTAAATACAGTGGACTTGTGAGCATCTGATCTAAACATATCATATGGTGATATTTATGTTGATGAGGCATACGGATACACAATGACATGACAATATAAACTATGCAGGGTTTTCAATTGCGCCGACTTTGCCATGTACAGCCTATAAAATAAATAACACATCGTCGAACAACACCACGCAAGTTATCACTTAAGAGCAAACCATTTCTTTTTTTAAGCTATTCAAAATTTTTAATGCTCACCTTGGGACAAACACAGTTAGTTTTCAATCATACTAAGCCAATGGGGAAAAAAATTAGGCCTACGTTGTTCTTATAACTACCACTAGTAAGCGATACGAAATTGCAGTTTTAAAAATGTGGTATACCGTTAACTATTTTATATGGCCCATGTGTATAACTTAAAATTGTATAAATTGATATTAAGTGACTTCTAATTTTTAAATGCTGCTGTAATTACTTAAGTTTAATTGTACAGTAGACGCACAAAAATTATGTTTCTGTTAATTTGAAATTAATATTTTTAGTGCATATGTACATAATTAGGTATATGAATAGCCACATCTTTAAAAAAAAATTAAATCTGTTAACAAAAAGTCAGATGAATGCACGTATCGTAATTTGAGTACTATAAAGTGTAATCTGTAACTATGCAGGCCCAATGCATTTTGCAATAAAACCTCTTTAAAAAAAACGACAATATTCATGCAATAAACCTAAATAAATAAAGCCAAAAGTCATTTCTCATGAGACTATAATTTTATTTTTCAAGTAAATATTTGACAACGTAAATTTGCAATGTTGTTGTATTTTGAAGGAGTATTCGAAAATTTGGAATGAAAAGAATAGCATTTGTTCAATGAAATAAAATGTTTGAAGTCACAAGTTTGTTGAGAATTTTTTCAGTTCATAAATATTCGAAAATGTTAACCATACATTTGCAATTTAATTGCATAATCATCCTTAATTTTAAATTATGATTAATGTTTTACCTTCAGTTTGTTGATCAATGACTACTGCCTACAAAGAAAACTTTAGGGTTAATTGCTGATAGACGACAACCTTAATTTAGTTTATTACTTAATTGTATGAGGTAATGATCTGTGATTTTACATAGACTTTCATTCAAGTGATGTGTTGTCAGTGAACACTTGGAAGAGAGAAGAATAGTATGAAGCCCAATATCCCAGTTTGTGTTTAGTTTGTTGTGGACCTGTCAACACCTTCGTCAAACGGTCACTAATCGTGCTGTCGCAGGATGGCCCCGAGACCACACGCACTTAGTGATATAACAGCACAAGGGAGTCTGCCTTCATAACTAACCAAGGATATCTAAACGCGCTAGCCCACAAGGTAAAGATGACTCTTAAGCGCCCGGACTCGGACATGGATTCGTGCGCTGCTGGCGTGCGCTATATGCACAATATTCGCCCTGCGACGAGCTAGTCCTTATGGCCTGGTGAGGTAGCTATAATTGGCGGTTGTTCAAAATATGGAACATGCAAGTTACACCCTGCTCGTAATATTATCCCAGGAGCCTGTTCTTTGACATTTATCGAAAAGTAGTGTTTCACTAGTAATTAAGAGACAATTTTTCGTACATGTTTGTGCTTCTAGATGCTAAAAAAGTGAGACGCTAGTTGCTAGTTAAACGACTAGGGCCACCAGTTATTTTTACAAGTAACATCAGTATTTCGTTTTCTCAAATGTGTAGTTTGATAATCTTGATGAATAACCTAGTTTAAAAATCTTCGTATTTATGGCAAAAGATAAGTCTTGTATTAGGCATTCCTAAAGTAGTTAACAATTTTGCGCCGTGTTAGTGAAGGAGTATATATAAATGGGGCATTCGAACGCAGGTTCGTGACACGGACACAAGGAAACATGCCGCAGATGACTTCCTGCTCTTGCATTCCGCAGCCANTATATATAAATGGGGCATTCGAACGCAGGTTCGTGACACGGACACAAGGAAACATGCCGCAGATGACTTCCTGCTCTTGCATTCCGCCGCCAATTTTATCCGTTTTTCCCTCGAAATGTCCCTTTTTGCCCTTGAAATTTTAGTAATTACTTTTAAAATATTATTTTAAAAAAATTTTTTTAATGATCCCACAATATGGCTAAATGACTCATTTTTGGGCAATGAGAGGTTGAGGGTTGAGCGATTTTCTTCGAGTCTATGGTAAAATGGGAGGGTTATCTCAGAGTCTTCCCAAATATGATATATGGCCATTTAAGCCCTATGNCAATTTTATCCGTTTTTCCCTCGAAATGTCCCTTTTTGCCCTTGAAATTTTAGTAATTACTTTTAAAATATTATTTTTTCAAATTTTTTTTAATGATCCCACAATATCCCACTCATTTTTGGGCAATGAGGGGTTGAGGGGTTGAGGGATTTTCTTCGAGTCTATGGTAAAATGGGAGGGTTATCTCAGAGTCTTCCCAAATATGATATATGGCCATTTAAGCCCTATGCGAACTTATAAGCATAGTTGACCGTAATTCCCGAACCGTTTAAGATGTACTCATCAAATTAAAATCATTGGCATAGACGCCAACAAGGAAAATTAAAAAATGGTAATTTAAGCCCTATGCGAACTTCTAAGCATAATTGGCCATAATTCCCGAACCATTTAAGATGTAGTCGTCAAATTCATATCATAGGCATCGATGCAGACAAGGAAAATTATCAAATGGTCATTTAAGCCCTATGCTAACTTATAAGCATTGTTGATCATAATTCCAGGACCATTTAGGGTACAACCAGCAAATACATAACATNTCCCGAACCGTTTAAGATGTACTCATCAAATTAAAATCATTGGCATAGACGCCAACAAGGAAAATTAAAAAATGGTCATTTAAGCCCTATGCGAACTTCTAAGCATAATTGGCCATAATTCCCGAACCGTT
Organism: Clitarchus hookeri; assembly: GCA_002778355.1. Lineage (NCBI taxonomy): Eukaryota > Metazoa > Arthropoda > Insecta > Phasmatodea > Phasmatidae > Clitarchus > Clitarchus hookeri. The sequence goes on along the minus strand of NQII01006505.1, from coordinate 63,024 downwards.
TAAGATGTAGTCGTCAAATTCATATCATAGGCATCGATGCAGACAAGGAAAATTATCAAATGGTCACTTAATCCCTATGCTAACTTATAAGCATTGTTGATCATAATTCCAGGACCATTTAGGGTACAACCAGCAAATACATAACATNGCCCTATGCTAACTTATAAGCATTGTTGATCATAATTCCAGGACCATTTAGGGTACAACCAGCAAATACATAACATAGGCAAGAGGGTGTTTTCTGGGTCTTCCCTGACGTGCCGACTGGCCCCTACATCATACTCTTGCAGGGGGTTCTCCGGGTGTTCCCAAATCCCTACCATTTCACCCGATTGGTCCTTATGTAATGGGTTATCCAGAGTCTTCCCAAATATGGTTTACATTTAATTCATGCATACTAGATCATATACTTCATGCTCTCGTATTTCAAGCATGAGGTTGTCTCAGACATCACAGGCTAGCATTCCAAGACGAGACGATTATCTCAGAGTCTTCCCCAGTTGCCATGACGAAAGGCATAACATAAAGGACGTTGCCATGGCACTTGGTGTAACATATAACGTTGCCGAACACTTCAACGACGCACGCACTCTAACATAAAGGGGGTTGCCAAACACTGCGATGAAGCGCGGGCGAGATAACATAAAACACAATACTGTACACTTCAACGATGTGGACATTTAAATATAAAGGATGGTTCCGAACACTTCAACGACTCAGAACAACCTAACATAAAGGGTGATGCCAAACACTGCGGCGAAGAGCGCGAAGCATAACATTAAGCCCACCACCATACACTTCAACAACGCGGGCATTTTTAGTATAAAGGTTGATGCCGAACATGTNAGCATAACATTAAGCCCACCACCATACACTTCAACAACGCGGGCATTTTTAGTATAAAGGTTGATGCCGAACATGTAAACGACGCACGCACCCTATTAAAGAGCGACGTCGAACACTGCGACGAAGCATGCATGGCATAACATAAAGGGCGCTACAAGACACTTCAACGATGCAGACATTTTAATATAAAGGGTGGTGCCGAACACTTCAACGGCGCATGCACCATAACATAAAGGATGACAATGAACACTGTGATGCAGCGCGTGTGGCATAACATAAAGGGTGCTATTGCACACTTCAATGACACGTGCATTGTTCCGTATCGTATCATGTAAGATATGTTAGACAACTTCATAACATCACTCCCGTCATCTCGAAAGGGTTAAGTCTTTCCAAAATTAGATTAATATTTAAGTCCTTCCTACAAAATATACATCACACTCTTGCAGGCCAAGCTAGGAGAGTTATCTCAGGGTCTTCCCAAACATATGGGCGTAGGTTATCTCAGAGTCTTCCAAACCATACACAATGATAAAGTATTAAAGACAATGTGCATTACTATGAAAACAATGGCAGAAACAATCATGTCACTACTGTAACATATCATTTTCACATGCCTACAATGCGATTAGACATATAGAGCATAAATGTAAGCTACCACCGTAATAAAGAGAGAGAACACCACCGTGCATAAAGGGGCCTAACAGGTTATGTGTGACTCACAGGTCTAACATAAAGGGTGCTGTCGCACACAATGATAGAGAAGCATAAAATGTCTTGAAAGCATCTCGACACTAACAAAGCTAACATAAAGGTCACTGCTCTTGCATCTTTATGTTTTTATATGTATATATATATATATATATATTAGTATAGGATAGGATGACCGACACAGTTGCTATTCAGACTTCGAAGAGTGAACAGAGGCGTTTTTTTCTACAATGGGAAATAATTGAGAAAGTTATTTATGTTGTTACTGTAAGAAGACTTTTTTNGAACAGAGGCGTTTTTTTCTACAATGGGAAATAATTGAGAAAGTTATTTATGTTGTTACTGTAAGAAGACTTTTTTGTCGAAGCTGCCATGCTCGTCGACACGCGACTGGCTGCCAAAAAATTATGAAATGTATTATCTTATCATGTAAAAAATGCAAATCATATTTTCGAAGACTTGATAGCTTAAAAAGGCATAGCGCAAAATGCAAAGCTCTCCTTCTTACATAGGTAAATCAGTATTTGCTGAGAATAGAGCAAATTTGTGATGGAAAGATATCTGCCAAAGAAAAATACGAACAATCGACATCATTAAAGTCATCATACCCTACTATGAAAACAATGGCTGGAACAGTCACATCTCCTAGACATCCATGCCACTACTGTAACAGTACATTTGCATATGGCTGCAATGCAAAGACACATATAAAGCATAACTGCAAGCTGAATACATATCCCACAAGCTATCGATGTCATATATGCCAAGGTATGTTCACTCGTATAGAGAGTTTAAACATACATATGAAAAGGTGCAACGGACTTGTTTCTCTATATGCTAAGCAATACAGTGCATTGTCAACGTTACAAAATGGTGACGATCAGATGTCTGCTGTACAAAGTATTGATACGCCTTCATCACCAACTTCTGACCTTCATGTGAACAATGTACACAATCCTTCACCAATGTGTAGGAAACATTGTCGCNGCCTTCATCACCAACTTCTGACCTTCATGTGAACAATGTACACAATCCTTCACCAATGTGTAGGAAACATTGTCGCAAATGCGGTAACATCTTTAGTAAAAGTAGCCACGCACGTCGACATGAGAGATGTAAAATGGTGTGTGGCGGTGGAGAGACGTAAGCTGAATATATGTTTACAGAACACATAAAAAAAAAAACTTAAATCCCACCGGCGAAATATGAAGATTTGAACATATATATGCGAAATTGATGGAATCGCCTTAGTTGTTATTCGAATTTCAAAGAGTATACAGTGTCTCGAGCGAAGATGGAAAATACATCAGAAAGTCATTTGTGCTGTTCCTGCAAGAAACCATTTACTAAGAGCTGCCATGCTCGTCGTCATGAAACTGCTTGTTCTATGGGCATGAAGCTATCTAGCTTAACATGTGAACAGTGTAAGTCTCAATTTAGACGATGCGATAACTTAAAAAGACATCTTGCAATGTGTGAGGGTCTCTCTCTTGTGTCAGCTAAGAGACGCAGCATATTGCATACATCTGAAAAAACATGTGAATGTGAAAAAACATGTGAATGGCAGACACCTGCTCCACTGGATACCAGCGCGCTGTCATCATCGTCAACATCAGACCTGGACATGAACAGTTNGAATGGCAGACACCTGCTCCACTGGATACCAGCGCGCTGTCATCATCGTCAACATCAGACCTGGACATGAACAGTTCACCACAGTCATCAAGATATTCATGTCACTACTGCAACAAGACCTTTAGAAAAAGTAGCAGTGCTCATCAACATAAGAAATCTGGAAAATGTTTGACGAAGACGCAATGGGCTCACTATACTACTTGTTGCTATAAGTGTGGCCATGAATTCAAATGTTATGAAGTAACAGGTGATCCAGACAGCATGCGACTCGNCAACATCAGACCTGGACATGAACAGTTTACCACAGGCATCAAGATATTCATGTCACTACTGCAACAAGACCTTTAGAAAAAGTAGCAGTGCTCATCAACATAAGAAATCTGGAAAATGTTTGACGAAGACGCAATGGGCTCACTATGCTACTTGTTGCTATAAGTGTGGCCATGAATTCAAATGTTATGAAGTAACAGGTGATCCAGACAGCATGCGACTCGNGCTACTTGTTGCTATAAGTGTGGCCATGAATTCAAATGTTATGAAGTAACAGGTGATCCAGACAGCATGCGACTCGAAATACACTACCATCAGGTAAAACTATGTCGCGAGTCGTATTACAAACATGCCAAAATGTTTACATATAAAGCACCTACACCTGTNCCATCAGGTAAAACTATGTCGCGAGTCGTATTACAAACATGCCAAAATGTTTACATATAAAGCACCTACACCTGTATCTGCTGTAAACTTACCAAATGAGAATGGGTTCAAACTGAAAGAATCTGCATTCCGAGGTTTTATGAAGATGTATGTTGTATCTTATTCATCAGACATGGAGGATGATATTTGTAAATATCTTAAGCATATGAAACAGAATATTGTAGATCAACTTACATGCTAGATGAAAAAAGAAGGTGCATTAAAATATAATATATGGCTGGACTGTAAATATACCAAACCAGAACCACACGAAGATGAATATAGCAAGAGAGCCTTCAAGACCTCGAATGTACNTTCATCAGACATGGAGGATGATATTTGTAAATATCTTAAGCATATGAAACAGAATATTGTAGATCAACTTACATGCTAGATGAAAAAAGAAGGTGCATTAAAATATAATATATGGCTGGACTGTAAATATACCAAACCAGAACCACACGAAGATGAATATAGCAAGAGAGCCTTCAAGACCTCGAATGTACCTCTGTATAACACATGCGAAATTGAAGATAGCGTTGAAACTAGTATACATAAAATTTGTCACGAGGAAGAAGAATACATGGTAAAGCATTCCGGTTGGACATTATATAAGATACATCAGCTACAGTTGAGAACAAATTTAATTACAACACTTGACAAATAGATGTATGCAGATTGAGGACGTGCAATAGAGAATGCCCTGTACGACAACCTGCAAAAANTACAACACTTGACAAATAGATGTATGCAGATTGAGGACGTGCAATAGAGAATGCCCTGTACGACAACCTGCAAAAATCCTTCACCGAGTGTGAAGAAGGAATTACAAGTGTTTTAGGCATTTACTATGAAGAGTGCGAGCTATACAGATCGCGAGAAAATGTGAACAACAAACATACGCTGCTATCATGTAAAGTGATAAACGAAGTTGCTACATCTATCCAGAACATAGAGAACGCAAGTGTGACCTCCAAGTCTGCTGATGGCGAAGTGAAATATGCACTGGTTGGACATTACATATAATTTATCAGCTGTAGTTGAGAACAAATTTTACTTCAGCCACTTGCCTATTTCCCTCTAATTCACTACAAAGAAAATTGCAACCTAACTTCTTATTCGACCTGCAGAATGAGGGTATAAATTAGAGTAACCTCAGAAATTCACATAGTTGCTAAGCTACTGTGTACAGTAACAGTACTGTGTGAAGGTAGTAGTGTACTCAGAAGGGAGGAATCTGCAGAAAAGAGGAGTCCTGCAGAGGGGAGGAGTCTGCAGAAAAGAGGAGTCCTGCAGAGGGGAGGAGTCTGCAGAACAGAGGAGTCTGCAGAAAAAAGGAGTCCGCAGAGAGGAGTAGTCCGCAGAAAAGAGGAGTCCACAGAGGGGAGGAGTTCGCAGAGGGTGTGAAGCCTGCAGATGGGAGGAGTCTGCACTGCATAGTAGTAGTACACGTGTTTAAGTTGTCATATACTTGAAGATGATGAAAAGTGTGGAATATATGCACTCGAAAATGATATGTTTGCCTACATGCAAAACTTCACCAAATGTTCAACAATTACATGGAAAACAATGCAGTTACTGCAACAAGACATTCAGTAAAGGTTAAAATGCAGAGCGACATGAACAGAGTGAGTGTCAAAAGAAAACAGCCTCCAGAATAATATAATGTAATATGTGCGGTGCGACATTTGGTAGAAGTAATAATCTAAAGAAGCATACTGCTATATGTAAAGGTAACACACCTTTAATTGGCACAACACAGCAAGCATTGAACTTGTTGACACAAGGCAATACAATGGATGACCACCATACTGATTCGTTGTGTAAACTATTGATTGTACTATCACCCATAACATTATCCGGACATGCATCAAGTTCCAAAACATTCTGTGAAGAAGGAAATACGCATGTTGCAGACATGTATTATGAAGAGCGCAAACCATACAGATTATTAAATTATGTGAACAACAAACATGTATTGCTAAGGCATAAGATGAAAAACGAGGAGGTTACAACAATCCAGCACGAAAGTGTGACCGTCAAGTCCGAGGACGATGATGATGATGTTGATGATGATGATGATGATGCGGAATATACATATTCTACTGACGATGATGAAGTTACTGCATTTGCAAAGCAAAAGCGTAATCACGATGATGAAGAATATGGATACGTGAAGTTGAGACAGAATAAACAAATATTCGAACGAAGTACTCTGGCTCAGAGGTATCTCACAAACTACCCACGGAAAAAACACTGAAGCAAACATGTATTGTGAACCTTTTGCGAAGATAGTCGTGAAGTNATTGAAGCAAACATGTATTGTGAACCTTTTGCGAAGATAGTCGTTAAGTCTAGCTACTTATTTTCTGAAGATCCTAGCGACCTAGTTGATAGGCTACATGTGCTGGTTGCATTACAGAGAAGTGGATATATTTCTGTCAGCACAGAGATAAATAAGATTATTGATGAACTCATAACTAATGACTAAATGTTGCAAGATAATGTGCGAAATTTATGCCNGTTCCAAAACATTCTGTGAAGAAGGAAATACGCATGTTGCAGACATGTATTATGAAGAGCGCAAACCATACAGATTGTTAAATTATGTGAACAACAAACATGTATTGCTAAGGCATAAGATTAAAAAACGAGGAGGTTACAACAATCCAGCACGAAAGTGTGACCGTCAAGTCCGAGGACGATGATGATGATGTTGATGATGATGATGATGATGCGGAATATACATATTCTACTGACGATGATGAAGTTACTGCATTTGCAAAGCAAAAGCGTAATCACGATGATGAAGAATATGGATACGTGAAGTTGAGACAGAATAAACAAATATTCGAACGAAGTACTCTGGCTCAGAGGTATCTCACAAACTACCCACGGAAAAAACACTGAAGCAAACATGTATTGTGAACCTTTTGCGAAGATAGTCGTGAAGTCTAGCTACTTATTTTCTGAAGATCCGAGCGACCTAGTTCATAGGCTACATGTGCTGGTTGCATTACAGAGAAGTGGATATATTTCTGTCAGCGCAGAGATAAATAAGATTATTGATGAACTCATAACTAATGACTAAATGTTGCAAGATAATGTGCGAAATTTATGCCNGCAGAGATAAATAAGATTATTGATGAACTCATAACTAATGACTAAATGTTGCAAGATAATGTGCGAAATTTATGCCCGTATACGGCTATTATTATTGTCCAAGAACCACTGATGCTATGTCGTCATAGAGTACGGCCACTATATATGATGTGTATACCCTGCCAGTTGGCACCAGTGAACTCAAGATGAACGTGCCATTTCGTCCAGAGACAGCCTACAGCAGTGTAACGCCTGGTAACAGCAACATAACCTATGTCTGTGATAGCGAGACCTAGCCAAGAACGTATAGTGAACAGTGCGATGGTATAGCGCATTGGCTGCTTGCCCACAACCCAACGTCGTACGAGCAATATCAGCAGATGGTTGAATGTAATATTCTGGGGAGGTGTATTGTTAACTATATGCGAACAGACACTCCCCTGCCATGTTGTCCGGACGAAGTTATAACTCATGCTTCATTGCAACATGCGATAAGAGTTTACCTTCCTGAAGAGCCTTTGGTGCAGGCTGAACCTACAGTTCCTGCTGCTACTGCTGCTGCGATTGACATTACTAAGGAGAACGACAAGCCACATGCTATCAAACGTAAGAAGCCACATGCTATCAAACGTAAGAAGCCTGATGCTGTCAAACGTAAGAAGCCTGCCATCCTGCCATGTTGTCCGGACGAAGTTATAACTCATGCTTCATTGCAACATGCGATAAGAGTTTACCTTCTTGAAGAGCCTTTGGTGCAGGCTGAACTTACAGTTCCTGCTGCTACTGCTGCTGCGATTGACATTACTAAGGAGAACGACAAGCCACATGCTATCAAACGTAAGAAGCCACATGCTATCAAACGTAAGAAGCCTGATGCTGTCAAACGTAAGAAGCCTGCCATCCTGCCATGTTGTCCGNGAAGCCACATGCTATCAAACGTAAGAAGCCTGATGCTGTCAAACGTAAGAAGCCTGCCATCCTGCCATGTTGTCCGGACGAAGTTATAACTCATGCTTCATTGCAACATGCGATAAGAGTTTACCTTCTTGAAGAGCCTTTGGTGCAGGCTGAACTTACAGTTCCTGCTGCTACTGCTGCTGCGATTGACATTACTAAGGAGAACGACAAGCCACATGCTATGAAACGTAAGAAGCCTGATGCTGTCAAACGTAAGAAGCCTGCCATCCTGCCATGTGGTNTCATGCTTCATTGCAACATGCGATAAGAGTTTACCTTCCTGAAGAGCCTTTGGTGCAGGCTGAACCTACAGTTCCTGCTGCTACTGCTGCTGCGATTGACATTACTAAGGAGAACGACAAGCCACATGCTATCAAACGTAAGAAGCCTGATGCTGTCAAACGTAAGAAGCCTGCCATCCTGCCATGTGGTCCGGGCGAAGTTATAACTCACGATTTATTGCAAGATGCGATAAGAGTTTACCTTCCTGAAGAGCCTTTGGTGCTGGCTGAACCTCCCAACTCGGCTGCCGTGATTGACATTGCCACGGAGGACGTCCAGCTACCTGCTGTCAAACGTAAGAAGCCTGCTGCCACCAAGTCCGTGGCGACGTCTCATCGCAGAACTTCACGTAACCAAAAGATGTTGCTGGTCACAACGTGTCTAAATTGTGGCAATTCATTGCTTCAGGACGTGCGCAAATCAACAGTTGCTGATAGAAAGACATAACAGCTGAAACTATTCACTACTCTGCTTCTCCCAGCTACCTAATACTGGGATACTATCTTCGCATACCTGGAAAATGGCAGTGGGAAGCAGAAACTACAGAACTTCCCGCCCCCGAAGAAATACGAAGAGAGGCGATATGGAGAACAGGGGCAGCTCTGAGAACTCAACAACGGTATAACCAGCGGAAATACCCAGAACAAGTGACTGCCGGACACCGCTTTCCCGAGGGTAGTAACTTATTAATAGGCAACCATCCTTTAAGCCGTGCTAGTGAGAAATTCTGTGCGGGATNCGCTTTCCCGAGGGTAGTAACTTATTAATAGGCAACCATCCTTTAAGCCGTGCTAGTGAGAAATTCTGTGCGGGATTTGCGCCTTAGTGGCGATTGCCGTATATAGTAATCAAGAGACAGAGAAATGTATATTGAGCCGAGGACGAGAGGGGCAATATGCGAAAGGTGCCAGGGAACCAGATATGCCCTATAACAGAACTCTATACCAATGGTAAGACAGGAATTACAAGGGACAGCCCAGAAGAAACTCGCAGTGGGTCACTAGGTCACTGATTGGTGAGCCAGACCGCGGGGATAGGGGGTCAAAATGATATGCCATCCATTGCCCCTCCACGCTATCTCAGTATCTCAAGGGCTCACGGGCCACTGCACCTGCCGATAAAGGAGCCCGAAACAACAGCCACTTACCGAGCTGAAAATACGCAGGCGCCATACAAAGCGAGAGGAAGCGGACAGGCGAGCAACGAAGACAAAGGGAGAGAAAGCGAATAGGCAAGTGACGGAAAAGGTACGCGCGAAGTGGAAGAAGTGGGCGAAAGCGGACAGGCGAGCGAAGGGGAACAGGCGAGCTGGAAAAAGGGGGAGGAAAACCGAAGAAAGGGAGGGTGAGGAAGCGAATGGAGNAAGCGGACAGGTGAGCGAAGGGGAACAGGCGAGCTGGAAAAAGGGGGAGGAAAACCGAAGAAAGGGAGGGTGAGGAAGCGAATGGAGGCTGAAAGTAAACGAGGAAGAGGTAGACGGTGTAAACGACGAAGAAATAAAAACCGCGAGTGAAATAACAGTGAATAGAGGGCCTAAAATGAAACAAACAGTGAGTATGGTGCAACCCCAAGACGAGTTAGCACCAACAGAGCAACGAATCCGAGAAAAAATCCGAGAGGCGAGGATAAACCGGGTGACAGCAGCTGACCCGAGGACGAGAAGCAGCTGCCTGGCTGACGAGAACAAGGCAAAGCAGACTTCATCCCCGCACGCTGTCAGGGATCCAGTACGGGAAAATATGCCCCCTAGTCCTATGGGGATCGAAGCCAGGCAAGTGCAACCTTGGCGCATCTGCAGAGGCCGAGAGGAACCCGGTTTCTACCGGGACCGTCGCAAGTACAGAACGCGTGAACCGAGCCGACCACACCAATAACAGACTTTGTGTGACATGAGAGAAGCCAGTTTACTCATGTCACCCACTGTGAGAGAAAGGTATGGTGGCGTGCACTTCCTAACCCTGGAACTGAAACTCTACCCTGGAACTGAAGTGCGACTAAGTGTTTTTATTTTTTACCTGTGTGAGAAGCCAAAAAAAAAACTGTACAGCGAGTAATAAGGGCACGATGTCCCAGCGCCGAAAAAATGGCCATATGCCTATATCTGAGTGTACTAATCGTATAAGGTAAGAATATAGTGTGTATATTCCCAGTGTGTAAAAAAAATTGTTGTCCAAGACTGCCTGTAAAAGGAAGAGGCGGCAGAGATAGTCAGATAAGAGTGTGTTTTCATTACAAGCCCTGTGAAGCCGTCATAACAGTAACACAATACCATGTGTAAGTTAGCGATATATTAAGTGTGTGTTGCATCTGCCTGCCGGAAAATCCTTTGTAAAAGTGGCAGTGTGCCTGACATTAACGAGGATAGAGGTTCCAGCCTAGCAGATAAGAGTGTTGTTTTATTTTCATGGCCTACAAGCTGACGCAACCGGTAAAAATTAACTATATCACCAAAATGTAAATGTTGTCAATTAAACTGCGCTAAAATAACCGGCCGTCTGCCATCTTAACTGTTTGCATATATATCAAGAACGNCAAATGTTGTCAATTAAACTGCGCTAAAATAACCGGCCGTCTGCCATCTTAACTGTTTGCATATATATCAAGAACGTCTCAGCCTTACCAGGGGACTGAAGCGCAGAAGAGCCACTAAATTAGAAGGTAAGTGATCTCGAATGATCAATTTAGGGCATGTGTATAATAGTGTAATAAAAAAAATGTTTGTAACCCTGTAAGAAAGTGTGTAAGTACTGTACAGAGTCTGAGGTATGTGGTACCAGGTTTATGTTTGTTTAGCTAGTTCAAAAAGTAGATCAGCCTGCGATGTATTTGAAACATAATATGTAAATTGTAAAGTAATCATCCTTTAGCAAAATGTGTAAGCAGAGCCACAGTGTTAGTTAGACCCTTCTTGCAGACAGGAGGCTAGCTATATAGGAGCTGTAGGGCGCGCATCCTTGGTTATCAGGAGGGAGGGTTACAAGAGGAAGGAGAAGAGAGACAGGGAAGGGCGGCCACAGCTGCCATGCAGTGAGACGAAAGAGCAGGGATGCAGAACATATCGTCAGCCTCAGAATGAGAACTACAGACAGAGATGCAACAGAAGCCAAAAAATTTGGCGCAGGTAGTTCAGCTTCTCAGAGCCAGGGTGGAGTTGACGTGTAATGCATATTGAGAGTAGAAACCTCGCTGACCTCCCCGCCATATTATCCTCCCCACGAGCACCTACCAGTTGACATGCGTCGCGAGACACGTGGACAGCCAGAACAGGTCAACCCAGAGGACGGATCACAGTTACACATGTCAAGGTTGTGCCNCGTCGCGAGACACGTGGACAGCCAGAACAGGTCAACCCAGAGGACGGATCACAGTTACACATGTCAAGGTTGTGCCGAGTAAGAGCTGGCATATCGCCGAAGCACCCGAAAGGCGTTACGTAAATATGTAGGAAAGCATGAGAAATTGCAGAGCAAAGCTAGAGCACCTCGAGCTTCACAAGAGAAAACAGCTGACAAGCTGAAAGTGGTGCCANTGAGAAATTGCAGAGCAAAGCTAGAGCACCTCGAGCTTCACAAGAGAAAACAGCTGACAAGCTGAAAGTGGTGCCACGAGCACTCCCCCCTGCCTCCTGTAACGAAACCCCGGGGCAACTGGGACACGAACCACGGAAAGAGAGTTGACAGGGTAAGTTTGAGGGTGCAGATCATCCCTCCTTCCACCAACAAGAACCATGACACATGTAAGAAGTGCTTTGTACTGCACCCTCCTCCTCCCCCTTCCCCCAACAAGGGAGACACGTGTAGGAATCGAGGGAGTCAAGAGAGGATATTAGCAAATTTANTCCTCCTCCCCCTTCCCCCAACAAGGGAGACACGTGTAGGAATCGAGGGAGTCAAGAGAGGATATTAGCAAATTTAGGAGAGAAGAGGGGTTGAGTTTTTATCACCGTGCAGAGAGTCAGTTGTGTCGGAAATCATGAGAGGATGTCGGAACGAAAGGAGAGCATCGAGGAGCGAACCGAGAGCAGTAGTCGAGGGGAGACGGCACCAAACGCGGGCCTTTACAACACAAAACAAGCACTACAAGCAGAGCTAAGTATCAAGTCGTCGGCAAAAGAAGCCCCCCCTCCTCTACGACATCGCCACAGTTAATCCGAGTTAGTTAAATAGAGTACCACACCCCGGAAGTGTTTCTGTATATTTAAACTTGAAACAATATAACCAACCAGTAAAGTGAAACACCGAAGGACTGCCTTATTGATATAACCTCAACCTTCAAGGAACTTTATAGTCTGTGCCAGTTAACCTTAACTGTAGACCCTACGAACCATTCTGTACACCACAGGTGGGGAGTAGCGTCATGGCTGTATATATTACGATCATCAAATGTGTCCACACAAAATCTCTTTTGTCCGCCATTTTGTAATACAGTATTACATGAACAATTAAAATTACGTGATCTCCGAAAAAGCAACCGTTTTTACCATAATTGACAATCAAGTAGCACTATGGCAGGACATGTAAACTCATAAACTTTAAGCTGGTGAGACACACATATTTTTTAAAATGGCGGCCATACAAACATGGTATTTCAGAATGTATTGTTGTTAAACCACAAGAAATATTACAATTTATGTTTGTATGTTGACAGTATCAATTATACCTTTCACAATTTTCTATGCAGAGCCTCATTTCTCTGCTATTTTGTAATATAGCCCTACATGAAATAATAAAGTTTTTATGCTGTATCTCGGGAAAGAATCAGCCGATTTCTTTCAAAATTTGGCGAAGAAGTTGCATTAAAATTTATTTGCACCCTTATATAGGAAAGTAGGCTAATTAGTTATCAGTAACTTCTTGTGAAATAAATGTTGTCATTTAAGTGTGTATATTCCACCGCACTCGGAAGTTAACGTCTAATGCTAAAATAAAATTTATTTTTTACTATTATTCCAAATAAGAGGACTTTTAAAATGCTCACTTTATTGTGAATAGCCTATAACAGCATGAACTATCTTTTGTTCAGAGAATTGTAACCACTCAATTATATGGCAATGTAAAATGCTAAATTGCCAGGGAGCGTAGATTATGTAATTGTACTATGAAGTCTACATACAATAATGGAAGAGAGGTGAATACCGATAGCTGGTGGTATTTCTCTAGAAGACAGTGGCCATGGTTTAAAAAATGACTGATATATTCAGTACTGCAAAATCCTGATGAAGGTAATGCGAATTTCTGTTTTATAAAAGATTGCAAAATAACTTGCAGAGTTATAGAAAACACAACTTGGATCCTTAGAGAAAAAATTCAATGACTCAATAACCTTCGGGTGGAACCAATGACATAATGTAAATTCGCCCGTTGTATGAATGGCATAATAATTTGTGTAGAAGAAACCGCTAATGTTGGCAACGATTATACTGTGAAGCAGAATGAATGTCATGAAAGTAAAGCAGCGGAAAATCGATTTAAAGGAATCACGAACTACTTTCACTAAATTTATTGTGACTGAAATAAATTTAAATTTGTTTGTTTAAAAAGACTAGATATTATTCATATGAGGAAAAACATTTCCATTAAAATATTGGTCAAGCATATTATCCTAATTTCATATTTTATAAAACTTCTTGGTTTAAACAAATGATATCCATATTGTTTAAAATCGCTGTAGTCATATTTGTTTCTTAATTTATGGGTTATACATTTTTTTAAATGTTATATTTTAGGAAAGTTTATGATTTTTCATGGAAATAGTTATACAAGTCAAAGTTAATGTCACCAGAGGTTGGGGTCAAGGTAACATAAACCCAAAATGCGTGACATATAAGGGGTACGATAGGAGTTATACAAAATGTTTGGGAATTCAGTTCATTTATTTTAAGGGATGGTAGGCCACACAAGGACGATCTTTTTTTTTTAATGAACGCGTGTCGGGAACGTTTACCTACTGTACTACAGGCGGCGAACGCACCGCGCACATTTTAAACTTGGCGCGCGCATTTCACGGGCCCTTGCAGCAAATGGACAGCTCTGGTAACTCCTTGCTGCATAAACAAACGTATGTGGGTGTGTTTAATGATGTCTTACTATCACACAAATATGACGCACCGTTCAAAAGGTATTCGAAGTGACGACCTCCAACCTCTGTGCAGGCAGCGCAGCAACGTGCAACGTTCTGATGCACTCGGTCGAATATCCCCGGTATGCGTTGCACTTCCTGACAGGCGTTACGTATTTGGGCTCTCAGTTCTTCCACCAACATTTATGGGCGTGACGTACACTATACGATTGACGTGGCTGCACAGGAAAAGTCAAATGGTTGTAACATTGCGATTTTCCAGGTATTATATTTATCTGTGGTTACAGATTATTTGGATATGTTGTAAATGCATTTAATATAAATTTCCAAATTAAACTTTATTATCTGATTTAAACGAAGTGTAGTGTAATTTTTGGTTTTCTTACTAGTTGGTTGACATAGAGATAATTTCGAGGTTATATTTCATTAGAGGATGTAACGTATTGTGCATTTATCTCCTAGATGATAGGAAGTATTTCATGTTATAAATCACACGAGGTTAAAGAAAAATATACTGGTTGGCTCTCGTCTTGCCATTGCCTGTTAAAGGATGTATGTTGCGTGGTCAGATGACAGCCAATCAGGGAGCATGTTACAAAAGGAGTGAAACTGAAGTTTTAAGTCGAACGTTTCTCTTTAGCAGAAATAATACCACTACCTTCATTGATGGATGTGTGAGTGTAATATCTAGTAAAAAGATTACGAAAAATGTTATAATGAATTAAAAAAGGGATTTAATTGCTACAACAAGTTTTGAATTGACGTTATCGAAAATGAAAACGAGTAAAAGTTATTTTTGTTTTATATTTTGAGAAGATAAAAAATGTATTTGGTTTAAGAAGATGAACGAGAATGTAAAAAAATGGTGAACAACATTAGGGATTTTTATTTCCACTGAATTNGTATTTGGTTTAAGAAGATGAACGAGAATGTAAAAAAATGGTGAACAACATTAGGGATTTTTATTTCCACTGAATTATTACAATTGGCGACCCATACGTGTGGCTAAAGAATGACCTTCTAGAAATACGATCGTCGGATGTTGCGGACTTCCGCAAAGGTAAGGACCACGCCCAGGAAAGATATTTTGCTACACATCTGGGCTACGGGATAGCTGAGATGCAGTATCTAGTGGAATGCTGAGCCCAGTCGATATCACATCGGAAATAAGTTGACATAAGTTGTACATATTTAACCACACCGAGGGACATTGTGGGAGCAGTTTTCCTTGAAACGCAAGTGTTGGAGCAAGAAAATATTTAATTTTCATTTTGCTTGTTAGCAGGCTAGAAGAAAAAGTTTTGTAAGTACCTATTTTTTAGCAAAAAAATATTTTTATAAAGATAAGTGATAGTAAAGGGGAAAAAAACAATTTTTTTAGGGTTGATGTACACTGTTATTACTGAGACAAAGGTAGAGAAACAAACACCTAGTATGGAAAAAACGTTAGGTGTATTATTAGCAAAAATTAAGGCGATACAGAAGGGGCAACTCAGTCACACAAAAAAAAATGAAAAATATTGAGGCCACACTAAAAGATAGTGAAGTCATACAAAAGGAAATGAAAACGGGTTTTAATAATTTGGAAGAAAAAAAATTTGATATTTTTGAACAAAATCATAGGAAATGGCAACAAAATATAAAGGAAATAGTATTTGAAAAAACATAATGGGAATAANTATTTTTGAACAAAATCATAGGAAATGGCAACAAAATATAAAGGAAATAGTATTTGAAAAAACATAATGGGAATAAAGTAAATGAACAAGAGGGGAAGGTAAACGAAAAGATGATGAAATAGGCAAACAAGTTTATATAGCACTAAATGATCAGTGTATTTTGTATGCAAATGAAAATCTTGCTTTTAAAAGGAGCAATACAAAAAATTTTGAAAAAATTAGGAGACCAATAAAATGCCTGAACGAGGGCAAAGGAATGTTGAATTCATTGTGAAAAAAAGGGGGGGGGGCATTGAATAACAACAATTGCCAAAAAGTGTAAAATGTAAGAAAAGGGCATGGATAAACTTTGAAGATACACACCATGTAAGAAGCGCAAGAGAAAAAGAAAAGAAAGAAATTTCACTTGGGNGGCATGGATAAACTTTGAAGATACACACCATGTAAGAAGCGCAAGAGAAAAAGAAAAGAAAGAAATTTCACTTGGGGTCTGACAAAAACAAAGCAAAACATTCAAAACTATGATAAGATTGAAAAAAAAAACCGATGTGGACAAATTTATATGAAACACACAAACACAGAATAAAATTGAGGGAAAGGAAAAGAAAAAAGAGGGTTAAAGTTAAGAGCATAGAAAAGAACAAAAATTTGAAGTTCTGTATGGGGAAAATAGTGAGGAAAAATAAAAGAATAAAGGGAAAGAAAGCGAGAAGGGTAGATAGTAAAAAGAAAACAGAGAAAATTAAGGAATAAGAACAAAAAGTATGCAAATTAGGAAAGAAAATTAAATTTAATAATGTTTATATTTTTTATTTAAAATATTAATGTAATATAAATAATGATTTAATTTTAAGGAAGTTGCAAAATAATAATGTGAAAGACTTAACTGTTATTCAAGCAAAGATTTTACTATACACACTCTGAGGACAAAAGCTTAAGAAGGTGCAGAAAATGTTTAAAGAAAAGATGAATAAAGACGACATATTGCAAAATTTAATACAGTAGTTAGGGTCACAGAAATTAAGAGAAATATATTAAAGAAAAGGGTAGAGAAAAATGGTAATATTTGTTTCAAAATGCAAGTGAAACTGATGTAATTGAAACTGAGGAAAATTGGGGTGGTATGTGTCAAGGTTATGTGACATGTGGGCTACATAACCTGTAAAATTATTTAACAAATTTTTCAAAAATATATTTAGATAAATATAGTGTTAAATTGTATTTATGTATCTAAGTAAAAATATATATGTAATTTTTATACTACAAGAAAAATTATTATTATAAAATTAAGGATAATTTTTTTTAATGAAATGTAAACAAGTTGGAATAAGCACCCAGAAACTAAGTATCATTGTAAGAAAAATAATTATTTGCAGGCAGCTATTAAAAATTAATCATATTTTAATTGTATTGATGAAAAATGTATTGTATTAAGGTTAGATAAAATAATTATAAGTATTGTATTTAGGTTCGATAAAATAATGATACGATGTGTTGTGAAATGAGATATATATAAGTAATGTAATATTAACTTGTTAAGAATGGATCAATTGTTTCTGGTGTGAAAAACTAAATATTTTAGTTATTAATAAAAAAACTTTTGAGGATTATTATAAAGGAAACAAAGAATAACTTAAGTCAGATGGAAAATATGGAAAGACCATATTTGGTTTTAATTTTAATGGGCAGTTATATTGTTGTAAAATAGAGAATGACTGTGAATTGCTGAGAAAAAGACTGTTGATAATTATTATAAATGAGACAAAAAAATTTAATGAATAATATGAAAATTATTGTAAGCGAATATTTTGTTTAATGTTTATGTGTTGTTGTAATATTGTGACGTATACTCATATATATAATGATTGTGAATTTTTTTTAAACTAAATGTAAATAACATGTTACAGCAATTCTAGTGAATTAACGCTTAAATGTGTTTCAGTTTGTACCAAATTTATATAATTTGTTCCAAACTGAGAGGGGTTATGAAACATTGCTATTTTCCAGGTATTATATTTATCTGTGGTTACAGATTATGTGAATATGTTGACAATGCATTTAGTATAAATGTCCAAATTAAGCTTTATTATATGATTTAAACGAATTGCAGTGTAATATTTGGTTTTCTTACTAGTTTGTTGAGATAGAGATAATTCAGAGGTTATGTTCCATTAGAGAATATAACGTATAGTTTATTTATCCTCTAGACTAGAGGATAGGAAGTATTGCATGTTAAAAATCACATGAGGTTAAAGAAAATTAACTGTTTGGCTCTCGTCTTGCCTTTTCTGGTTGGATGATGTATGTGGAGTGGTCAGACGAAAGCCAATCAGGGAGCATGTTACAAAAGAGGTGATACTGAAGTTTTAAGTCGAACGTTTTCCTTTAGCAGAAATAATACCTCTGTCGTCAATGATGGACGTGTGAGTGTAATATCTAGTGAAAAGTTTAACGAAAAATGATATAATGAAGAAAAAAGGGATTTAATTGCTTCAACAAGTTTTCAATTGACGTTAGTAAAAATGGAAACTAGTTAAATTTTATTTATGTTTTATGTTTTGAGAATATAATAATTATATTTTGTTTTAGAAGACAAACGAGGGAAAAAAAGTGAACAACATTACGGATTTATATTTGCACTGAATTGTTACAATTGCATATTTATTTCAACTGAAATGTTACATGATGTGAAGTGCAGCGATCGTGCGGGCCATGCAATGGGACCTCCCGCCCAGCCCACTGTTCACCGTAAGTGTTAGTTAAATGCTCCTGTAGAGCATGTGAGAAATGGGCGGTACCGCCACGACTACATTCGCTCGCCGACACTCCTCGCTGCAGTGACAAGCACTGCCGCACGTCCGTCCTCTTGGTCTACGTCAGCGCCATCCTTTCGCTGCAAGGGACCAAGCAATGTGCACGCTACGTTTAAAATGTGCGCGGTGCGTTCGGCGCCTGTAGAAAAGTAGGGAAACGTTTCCGACGACACAGTCCTGTATAAAAAATGATCTTCCTTGTGTGGCCTATACCATCCCTTAAAATAATGTACTAAATTCCCTAACATTCTGTAAAACTGGCCGGTGCGCGCCACCTCTCACTGTTATACCTGGCCTCATATACAGAATGATAGCTGTTCCAGTCCGGCCTGGCCCTCAACTCTCTGACAAGCTGTATATAGAGAGCTTGGTGGCAGTATGCTTATAGCAGACTCTTTCCTTTTCGCCATAATACCTTGGTCAATGCAATATTGACGTTAATGATCACGTAGGGCCGTATGCAGAGAAGAATCTAGTTGTCACTACCATTAGAAACGAAGGGAAATCCCCCACTAGATGGCCCGTTTCGTATGCTGATTAAAAATTAAGTGTTAGCCCGCCTTATTTTTAAGTGTAGAAAACTAGTTGCCTAATGATTTCCCTAAATTGCAAACTAGTGGAGATTTCCTGCAAAATGCTGATAGCAAGACTCGTATTAAATTAAGACTTAAAGATTTACATTCGCATGGGGCTGAAAAACCATACTTCCTGCCAAGAGAATGAATTTACGGAACTGAACTTTAACTGAGGAAGAACTAAATGAAAAAATTACTATTAATATGATTACACAACTTATTCTAGTTTCAGGCACTGGGGAATTCCTAAGGAAATAACTTCTACAATTTTGGTTCCACCCATTTTATTTAAATTTCAAACTATTCTCTCATCCCCATTTAAATTTAATATAATAAAAACACACCATCGAAAAGGATAAAAGTACATAAATACAATTTTTATCAAATAAGTAGAGACCTGAAAAATTCGCGAGTTCAATGTCCTACAGGCTAGACTCTACAATCTTATGTAAATATATGCCGAAATAAACTGCACATTGGTTGTCTGCTGTCACAGTGGTAGGCGACAATTGGACACCGTTCTCCAGGAGGTGTCAAACACCGCGTGGACCAATGGCTAAAGTTATATAAACGCACGTGTTTTGAATCCTAGCTTGTCCCACAATGAATCCGCGNTCAATCCTAGCTTGTCCCACAATGAATCCGCGAATTCTTCAGGTATCTACAAATGAGGCATGCAGTCTTAGGCGCATCTCATCATACATACATCGTAATATACATTATCACAATTTCCATATAAATATCTGTAATGGATTTGCTTTTATTCCTTTACAACACTGGGCCTGGGTAAATATTANACCAATGGCTAAAGTTATATAAACGCACGTGTTTTGAATCCTAGCTTGTCCCACAATGAATCCGCGAATTCTTCAGGTATCTACAAATGAGGCATGCAGTCTTAGGCGCATCTCATCATACATACCTCGTAATATACATCATCACAATTTCCATATAAATATCTGTAATGGATTTGCTTTTATTCCTTTACAACACTGGGCCTGGGTAAATATTACGCCACTAAAATGCACAAAAATATATACAATATAAAAAGGTCTAAATAATTTAACGCTGCATCATCTTTCGTGTTGAATATGACAAAGCTCTAATGTTAACACGTTCCTACAGTAACCAAAGACATCCATTTGTGTTTAATTTATTTTTTTGTTAACATATCAACTAGTCAGAGGGTTTGCTCCTCTTCAATCACTACAAAAAGATAAAATCCGAAACCAAGAACCAGAAATAAGACTCACTTATAGTTCCAGCTGCGTAGCAAAATCAAATTTACCAGACCACGCAGCCCCCTTAGTGAAACGGGGCACTAGTACGTCGCGTGGTCACCAACACCTCCTCAAGCCGGTGCAAAAGCCCACCAATTTACCCTCAAAAAGTACGATATAGACGTCGCAGATTTTACAATCAAACACGCACTTTAAATTTGTTTGTAGGGCCTGATCGAACATAGCCTCCGACCCGGAAATACCAACTTATACAGCTGCATGTAACCAAATATTGTCAGGAGAAAGTCTTAACACCGTCCTGGTATTTCCAAGTTTTTAAAAAAAAAACATGTTCATATCATTAACACGTAGTTAATCGTTTTCCAGTTACCGCCAACTACGCGATTAAAATGCGAAAAACCTTTAATATTGGCGTTCAGTTAAATACCTTGCGTCACAAAACATAGCTCGTAAGACTTCGTTCCACCTATCAATCTTGGAAACAACTCGCCTAAATGTACATGGCAAAACGCACCGCTGTCCGCAGACAGCTGATGAGCCTCTCTATAGTCCGCATGCCTGAGCAGCTCATCCCCAACACAAACGGAATTACTGCGCGTGCGCGCAAGCTGCGAGGCCACTGGCAGAGAACGCATAGCTAGAAGTAAAAAATACAAATACAGAGACTTTCTAATTTTTTGTTTTTAATATTACAGAATATTTGTACCGATCCAGCGGACAAATTATAAAATAATAAAGATCCAAGTGACGCCTCTAAGCATCACAGCCCCTCACCCAACCCACTAAACCAGTGGCACACTCAAAAGAACAGTAGAAAGCGTTGCTCGAGGGGTTGGAGCAGGGGGAGAAGGGAGAATTCGGCTCAGTTAAAGGTTAGGTTGTGGAATGTATTGTGTCCTAGAAAAGTAAATCAGGATTTGGTGCAAAAGTATGTTTATCGATTTCAAAATGAGGGTGAAAAAATGAGCCAGTTTATTAAAGAGGTATTGGAGTGTGCTGCTGCATTGACTGTATCAGTTAGCGATGAAGATCGAATAGGGTTTGTGTTGGAAAACATGTCTCCTTCTGCTAGGTGGTTATGCATTTTCATGTCGAAACCTGGTACTCTTTGTGAACTCAAAATGAGGAGTGTTGAAGTTGACAACAGATGGTATTCGTCTAACCAATATATTCTGGAACAGCCGAGCACAAGTGATGTTAAAAGTGGCATTGGTAGTAAAAGGATAAAAAAAAAAAAGGGTTTTCACTTGTTTCAACTGTGGTAAGCCTGGGCATTATGCATNGACATTGGTAGTAAAAGGATATAAAAAAAAAGGGTTTTCACTTGTTTCAACTGTGGTAAGCCTGGGCATTATGCATTTCACTGTAGGTTATCCCAACGAGATAAACGTAAGTGCTTCAATTGTGGTAAAATTGGGTACATTGCCAAATATTGCTGGAAAGGGGGGCAAGAAGGGGGTGGTAATAAGAAGAAGCAAGTTTCAGGAACCTGTAGTTTCGGTNCAAATATTGCTGGAAAGGGGGGCAAGAAGGGGGTGGTAATAAGAAGAAGCAAGTTTCAGGAACCTGTAGTTTCGGTTAGGAGCAAGGGTTTTATGAATTTGTGGTTTCCTTGTTTAGTGGGCGAGTTAAAAGTGGAAGCAATGTTAGNTCGGTTAGGAGCAAGGGTTTTATGAATTTGTGGTTTCCTTGTTTAGTGGGCGAGTTAAAAGTGGAAGCAATGTTAGACACTGGGGCTTCCTCCTGTTTCATTAATCAAATTTGTAAGCAGGTTTGTTTAGGACAAACCTGAATTGAAACATTGTATCACTGTGGAACGGGGGATAACTCTTCAGGTGGCAAATGGGAAATGTTGTTTAAAGATGTGTGTACTGTTAAATTTTAAAATCTTGAAGTACTATTGGACTCGTAAATTTTGGGTTGTTCCATGGTTAATTNGATGTGTGTACTGTTAAATTTTAAAATCTTGAAGTACTATTGGACTCGTAAATTTTGGGTTGTTCCATGGTTAATTAGTGATGTAGTACTCGGCATTAATTTCTTACAGGAAACAAATGCATTTTTGGATTATACAAATAAGCTGCTGTTTTTTGGCTTTGGCAAAGCACATCCAGTTAAGTTGAATGCGGAAGTTAAGCAGGGTCCGCAGGTAAAATATTGTATAGGTATGGAGACCCAAGAGGAGGTGCTGCATCAGAACCAAAAGGAATAGCTGAATGGAGTCATACAGCAATATCAGGATGTTTTGACTACTAAGTTAAAGATACATGAACTTATGCTATAAAATTGTTCTGTCAGATGACAAGCCTCCATATCAGTGTTCTCCATCCAAACTGTAGGCTTTCTATAGAATCGTTGCTGATTTGGAAAGGCAGGGGATAAGTAGGGGTAGTGTGTCCCTATATGCATCTCCAGCATTTCTAGTGAAAAAAAAAGGAGCCTGGGAAATTTTGGTTAGTGTTATATTACTGTTTGCTCAATAAAAAATCAAAGTAGATCAATTTCCCATGCCCAATATTGAGATATTATTTCAGTACCTATCACTGGCCTCCTACTTTACGGTTTTTTATTTGAATTCCACTTTTCACCAATGTATTCTCGATGAGGAAAGTAAACGCAGCACCAGGTTTGTCACGCCTTGGGGCAATTTTTAATGGGAGCTGATACCTTTAGGTGTTCATTTTGGTGGGCAATATCTATCTAGGATTTTAAATAACATTTTGGACGATTGCAAGTTTAAATTTAGAGTTTCCTTTTTAGATGATATCTGTGTGTATTCGAGGTCATTTGAGGAACGTTTGGAACTCATTCAACTAGTTATATAAAAATTTAGGAAAGCAGTATTCACAGTCAACCCTGACAAGGTTTCATGAGCAAAACATCAAATAAAGTTTCTTGGGTACATCGTTAGTAAAGGACATTTAATCATGGATCCCGAAAAGATTGCACTGATTGTAAATTTTCCTGTGCCCAAAAATGTAAAAGGAGACATGTATTTTCTGGGTATTCTGGGATATTTTTCTAAATTAATCCCCCAATATGCAGAGATGAACTGAAAAAGAAAAACGTTGAGTTCTTTTGCAGCCTTGAAACATGCAATTTCTCACCCACCTAATTTGTACTTGCCAAATTTTTATCAATGTTTTGTTCTTCAAGTGGATGCTAGTAGTAGGGCACTGGGTGTTATGTTACTACTGGGAAATGAGAGTGATTTGAGACCCACTGCGTATGCGAGGAAAATCTTGTCTCTATCGGAACAGGCATGTAGTGTTTGTGAAAAGGAGGCTATAACTTGTATTTTTGGGGTGGAGAAATTTGCGGCCTACTTAGAATGTGCAGAGTTTGACCTGGTATTTGATAACCAATCTCTTAGATGGTTGTTTTACCATCCATGCCGACTTGGGAAAATAGGGAGATGGATAATATGGTTGACTAGATTCATATTCAAGATTCTTCATGTACAGGAAAAAGATAACTTGGTAGAAAATACATTGTTTAGAATGTACGATCCTTTAGGATTTGTAGCACCTTCTGATATTTCTGAGGAACAATAGGTAGAATAGCTGTGTAATGTTCTGCACCTCATCCCTGAGTAGTTTGTGAATATTAGAAAAAGCCACGAGGATGGCGATGAAGGAAAAGTCCTTTTAAAGCAAATTCCAAAGTAGGGCTGTATTCGGTGGAAACCCCTGTTAGGGCATGGCAGCAGGCCTATATAGATATTTTTGAACCCCTCCCTCGTTCCAGCAAAGGTAATAATTCTTTATTGATTTTAGTTGATGGCTTCTCGAGATTCGCTGTACTGATACCCATGAGGGACATGAAGGCAGTAGCAGTATGTGGTAAACTTAAAAATGAGATTTTCAAGGTTCTTGAGAGTCCCGAGATGTTAATATCTGATAAAGCAACATATTTTACTGGGAGATCAATGCAGGAGTTGTGTTTTGGTTGGGAAATTAAGCAAATTCACCGAGCCCATACTATCCCTGCCCTGATCTCGTGGAATGCTTAAATAAATCCGTGAAAGGCGAATTGGCCATTTACCACCATGAGAAGCAGAGAAAATGGGATGAACGGTTAGTATTGTTCAATGTAGCATTAAATGCTGTATCTCATGATGCCACAGGGAAATCCCCAGCATTTGTTTTGTTTGGGCGTGAGATTCCACATCCTTTACTGGGTGTTTGGGAATTAGATTCACATGTTTTAAATGGACCATCTCGTTACCCCCACCCCCTTGAGGTTTGGAAGAAAACCTATCAGGCACTTTTGAAGACTCATTAGAAAATGTCTGATAAATACAATAAGAACCTAATACAATGTCAAATTAAATTAGGAGGCCTAGTTCTTTGTAGAAAAATTACTCAAAGTAAAAAGGTGGATTATGTCTCAGCCAAGTAAGCATTACAAGGTTTAGAGTTTTCTCACCCCTAAACCTGGTAGATACATCTAACAATTTGGTTTTACGAAAAGCAGATGTATCAGCTGTAAAATTGTATTCGGCTAAGTCAGCCTGAGGCAATGAGATGTAACAGTACTTGTAAATGTATCTTATCATGTCCTTTGTGAGTATTATTTGTTTCTTCTGGGGGTTTATTTCTTGTTGATTGGAAGGGGAATTTGTTTGGGTTGTTTGTTGTCGCGGTTTTGGTGTAACTTGTGAGTGAATATTNTTTCTTGTTGATTGGAAGGGGAATTTGTTTGGGTTGTTTGTTGTCGCGGTTTTGGTGTAACTTGTGAGTGAATATTCTCCAATTGCGCGAAGGGAAATTAAATTTTTACCTAAACTGAGATAAGTAAGCGTGATTTGAAAGGGGGACGCTGTGACGAATGGACATCACATTGTTGGATGTGTGGGGAACAGTTGCCTGTTCAGTGCAGCGTGTGCCGTAGGCTGTGTGTGTGTGTGTTTTGGTTAAGTTGGGAGCACTTGCCACGCCATAATTTGTCTGTCAGCTTGCTGAGTTGTTGCGTCGTTCGCCTGGGGCTGCGGCGGTGCACAGCGGCAGGGTGATGTGCTCGTGGCCAGCTGGTAGCTTCTGTGTAGTCTCTTAATTTGGTGTGGCGGAGGGGGGATGAGTCGTGTCTAAGCTTCTGGAAGTAGCAGATTAGGCATGTCGTGGGCGAATCGCCGCGCAGTACGGGCGTGAAGTTTATAGCATTATTCGTGGGAATCGCACAGTGCACAGTATGTTTGACGACAACTGCTTCCAGTAGAAAAGTGAACATACATTTTGAACCATCATAGGAAGTGACAAGTAACGGACAGGGACGGTGATGGGTGTACACGCCGTAATTGACGGTCGCGGCATATTAAAAGAAATGCTTCTTTGTTGTACACAGTTAAGTCACGGTCGCGAGCTACAAGCTGATGTTCAGTACAGTTCTCTCAGGGAATATTTCTTGTCATTAGTGAAAAGTCCCGACTCCTGAGCNTAAAGTCACGGTCGCGAGCTACAAGCTGATGTTCAGTACAGTTCTCTCAGGGAATATTTCTTGTCATTAGTGAAAAGTCCCGACTCCTGAGCCGATCTACGCTGGCATTAACGATGAGTATTTTAAATTTAATGTCTGTTAAATCCGAACCTGGAACTGTTAAATTGTAAAATCCCTCGATATGTCTCACTCCGCGGCAGTACAGTTAAATGNTGTTAAATCCGAACCTGGAACTGTTAAATTGTAAAATCCCTCGATATGTCTCACTCCGCGGCAGTACAGTTAAATGCTCCCTCTGTGCGTGTGACCTTGTGTTGTACGCCGAAGTTTTCTTAAATTGCTGAATGAGTTAAGCCCCACCACACAATTGGTTTAGTGCTTAGTGTGTTCACGAAGAATTGTGCAGCGCATCGTCTGCGACTGTTAAGATACCGAAGTTCGTCGTGCAGTGGTCTACCCTATAGTCCGGAGTAATGGGCGAGGTCTGTCTTCTTTTCACTTGATGTGAGAAGGTAACATTTTTAATTTTGTTGTTGCGAGCTTCTAGCAGTGCGCCGCGGGATAATCAGCTGCTCTCCGGGATGAGTTTTAATGATTTAAAATCGTCTAGTGACGTTGTTATATAAATATTTAAATTTTGTTCTGAATCATGAGTACTGGTACTGTGAACTGCGTGTCTTAATCAGGAAAAGATCGTACGAGTTTTATAATGAATTTTATGTCAGTGTTTTTAGATATATTACTTTAAGTATGAGTAAATGGTTGATTAATGATAAAGATTTATTTATATATCGCATGGTTAATATTGTTCCTTATTCTATTCCTACCGAGTCATTGAATAGTTGTATTTTGAGGCTCTTGGCACAATTGTTAGAGTAGTGTAAATTAGCAGAATCTGAGTCAACCAATATTGTATGTGTAAATATATATATATATATATATATATATATATATATATATTGGTGCATTATCTTGCTAGAAATCGCTGGGATTATTAGTAGAATACCCTTTTGTACCAGTATTTCTACACTATAGTTCTACTTTTTTTTTTTTTAAGCTATTCAGGGTAGTGGAACAGTTTCCTTTACTATTAATGATGGCAATGTATAATGTAAATATTTTGCATATGTACTTCATTGTTACCTATTTTTGGAAAATAAAGTACAAAGAATTTTTTATTTATTTTTATTTATTTATTAGTACCTATCAGTAACTGAATGTCTCCGTTGTAAACTAATATACCGCCCTTTTGGCAACTTAATATCTTATTCCATCATTATATGTGGTACAGAACCCCGACATATACGATAAAATTTAATTTCCCATATAGTTGCATTTTTTAAAGATAACTTGTAATTCGTACACAGCACTACTAGTTATTTTGCAGTGTCTGTATAGGGATAGGGCTAGACATAATACATTTTATTCATTTGTATATATATATATTCAGTGTTCTTACATGTAAGTGTAAATTATTTAAATTTATGTGTATTAATTGATTCATAAAATATAGCAAGTTTTACAAAATGTCTAAATTAAAAAATTATATAAATTTCTGTAACATTGACTATATTAAGCCAGTATGACTCCGTAATTACAAAACATATTTTAGAAAACGTTGTTATTCTTGCAATTGTAAATTTTTTGAAGAGCAGTAAAGATACCTATGAAACTATTATATGTTTAGGCGCTGGAGCTGTGAGAGAATTGATAATATATTAATTAATGCCTTCCCTCATTAATCCCTTTAAAAACGTCGTAAATATATTATTTCATAAATTGTCGTTAACAACCTCTTAGAAATTGCAATTCCGCATATGACTTATTTATTTGTAAACTGGCAGTGTTTAAAAATTTACGTGCGTTTCCTCTTGGTAC
Source organism: Clitarchus hookeri (assembly GCA_002778355.1). Taxonomy (NCBI): domain Eukaryota; kingdom Metazoa; phylum Arthropoda; class Insecta; order Phasmatodea; family Phasmatidae; genus Clitarchus; species Clitarchus hookeri. Next base: position 35,095 of record NQII01006505.1, on the reverse strand, counting down.
AAGCAAATAAATTTCATTTTAAACTGCACAAGAAAAAAATGAGTATTTCGAGGAGCAGATCTCTCCATTTTATTTTATACGAAAAGAAGCAAACGTCATAGTTTCAGCTGTTTTCTTTTCACTGGTATCAACTGACGTCATTAAGTTCGGGAAAACTGGTGAATCTTCGTATTTAGTAACCATTCAAACAAAACTTCATGAAGCTCTCCGAGGATTAAACTAAAATGGACTGAGCATACGGAATATAGTGACGCTTGGAATCTCCACTACAGTAAGTGGTAGTGGTGTTTCACTTCTAGGAGTCTGTTCATACGGCGCGTAGCCGGTCCACTCCGCCAGTCACAGGCTAAGTTCCATCTACCGCCACTTAACTGCATTTACCCACACTGTAAAAGATAAGTGTCAATTTACAGAAACAAATTTTTGGTAATTTTACATTTTTTATGTGTAATTTGTAAAAACTACTACAGTACGTGTAATTATACACAGATATTCTTAATAAGCCATAAAGTACTGCATGTCTTTGGTGAAAATACATTAATGTTTGTCTTAGCTTAGTAAACACAATGTTGGTGTAAGTTTGCACATTTTGCAGTTTGTGTAAAATTACAACCACTCACTGTTTTAAAACCTTAATTTATGTATTTTTACTGCTCCATAGTCATTGTATGGACACCCAATGTCAGTATAGCTGTACATCTTCAATTGTGTAGTTTTACAATTACCATGTCTATGTAAAATTGCATTAAATTCTGGAGTATCTGTGAGCTTGTATATACACATACATATTTTATGTAATTTGTGCAATTTTCTAAAACAAGTACAGCATTTGTAATTATTCACTAATGATCCTGTAAATTCAAAGATGACTATGTTAACAATTTTTGTTGTTTATTAATTTATTTTTAAGGATAATAAAATTAATTTTACATGAACTGTTAGAGTAGTCCTTTGCGGTATTAAATATATTACCATTACATTTTTCAAATAAAATAAATAAAGGACAATTTTATTTTTTCAGAACCTTATCAAATTGTCATCTTGCCCCAATACTGGGGCAAGATGACTTTGGCCTTGGGGCAAGATGACAACACGGAAAAAGGTTGAACATATTTTATCTTTTGAATATGTTACATGGTTTAACAAATTATAACTGTGTTTTTACATCTTACAAAGTATCAAACTAAGCATATTGCATTGTAACGTAATGCTGAAGTGTTTAGTTGTGCAGCTAACATAAGTCACAAATAAAAATGTCATTTTCATAATTGGAACAATCCTCATGCCACCACTGTTGGCATTTACAGCACTGGATCCATTCTTCTGTTGGAGGGTCACAATATTCATCTTCACAAGCAGGACATCTTATAACACCATCCTTTGAAGTTGATGCAACTGGACGGTTTGGCCTGGATTTTATAGATTTAGGCCTACAGGAACTTACTTTGAGTTTTTTTACTCGGTTTTTAGCTTCACGAGTTTCTTGTCTCTGTTTTTTTTAAACATTCCTGTTCTTCCTTCTGCTTTTCCCTTTGTTCTAACATTTCTTTGACGGGTGTGCTTGTAAGAATGCTTGAGCTCAGTTTTTTGCTTTTTCTTTTTTTCTCACATTGTTTTGCTTTAGGCAATGGTTTGAAATCAAAAACACTAACAGGCTTCTTTGGTGCATCGGAATCAGCATTTGCCATAAGTTCTGGTTATTCTGGAGGGTTTATATGTTGGTTTTCTACTGCCAGGGTCTGAGGACTAGCACTATTATTCTCAGTTTTATCGCCATAAACATCATGGTCAGTAGTTTTTGCAGCAGTAAAGTCATTTTCGCTAAACACAAGAGGATTATAAGGCTCGATCCCACATTCTTTAAACCCATTAACAGCATTTCCAACTGTAGCTGCTTTGAAGTAAGCGGTGCTTAAAAGCTCACCAATGTTTTTGTCTGTGATAGCTTGTCCTGGATGAGTGACCATAAAGTTGTAGTTGTCACATGCTTGGCTATAGTAGGTTTTTAATGGGCCGAAAAATGACACATCAAGGGGCTGGAGACGATGTGATGTGTGGGGTGGCAACCCAGCCATGATGATGTTTTTCTCTCTGCAATAAAAGATAGCCTCCAAAGTTATGTGAGTTTTGTGATTGTCAATAATCAACAGAGCAGGGGATTCTTTGCTTGGTTTCACGTGAAGATAAAAGTGCTTCAAAAAAGAGGAAAAGGTGCTCTCATTGCTCCAGCCGTTATCACTACGGTGGCCTACAGTTCCTGGTGGGGCTCTCTCTACAAGTTCAAGAAGCATTCGTTTTCTGGCAAAAATCAGAAAAGGTGGCAGGTAAAAGCCAGTAGCGCTAATGCAACTAATTATTGTTACATTCCTTCCTCTCTCTGCTGAAACAATTTTAGAAACCCTTCTAGATCCTGTAGGACTGACAACCATGGGTAGCTTATTAGGCACAGTAGACAG
>NQII01006505.1:0-32602 GCA_002778355.1 Clitarchus hookeri | reverse complement strand
CAACTAATTATTGTTACATTCCTTCCTCTCTCTGCTGAAACAATTTTAGAAACCCTTCTAGATCCTGTAGGACTGACAACCATGGGTAGCTTATTAGGCACAGTAGACAGACCTGACTCATCTGCATTGTAGATTGAAGAAGCAGGGAATTTATATTTTTCCCGTTGCTCCCTTAAAATGTTGAAACACCTGTCTACACTTCATTTATTGAAACCCATTGCTCTGGCAATCGATGTTGCTTCTGGTTTGCGTACACTAAATTAATGTTTCTTCGTAAAATTAGCCAGCCAATCTTCTCCCGTCATCTTTGTATCTTTGTTGAACGGATGCGAAATACCACATTCCTCAGCAAAGTCAAAAACCAGTCTTCTACACTTTTTCTTTGTTAAGCCAAATAACATTTTGTCCATTGCTGTGAAGGAGGATTTTAAATCTTCTTGCTGTGCAGCACTGAAGACTTCTCTAAATCTNATACTTCTCTAAATCTTCCTCCATGAACCGGCATCTCCTGAAATAAAAATTAGCATTCTAGTGAAAAAAGTTTCAGGACTCAGATTTTACAGATTTGAATACAGATTTAATAACAGGATTTAAAACAAGAGATTAGGTCAATTAATTACTAGGTTCAAATTAATATTTTTCTTAAAGCTTATTAAAATTAATATTATTTATCCTTACATTTTCATTTTTTTTCAAGCGGCGACGAAGTGTAGCTTCAGGTACGTTAAACGCATTTGCAGCTACCAAGCAGCTCATACGTCCTTCTTTAACATTTTCTAGAGCAGAGGCCATAGATTCTTTGCTCCATGCTCCTCTTGAGGATTTCTTCTCANTTGCTCCATGCTCCTCTTGAGGATTTATTCTCACAGTGTCTAACCATATATGAAATATAATTATATATATCATTAATAAACAATTATAATTAAGTATTAATTAACTATAAAAAATATGCCTTTAAACTAAATAAATAAAACATTTATTAATTTAGTGTATTGGTATATTGTCAACTAATACTTAATTAAGCCAACACAACAGCTACGGCATCATAATCGTAGTNGTTTAATAAATTCCGAAACACGGGGCAATATGACGAGTTCGTCGTCGTGCCCCCTTCATCTTGCCCCGGACTGCCCGTTTAAAAATATTCGTTTTCATTGCCATGAAGGAAGGCGATTAATTGACATTTATTCATGGTAATAGGTAGTATTTAAACTAAGTTACTCATAAATATTAAAGAGAAACGAAATATCTTACCTGTATCTGTAGCAGAGCTTATTTACGCATGCATCAAAGTTATATCGTGGCAGCGGTACACAATCAAAGCTTCACAACTAACACAAAAATGGCGATTTCAGCGTCTCTAAACTATTTTTTTAACGAACGGCCGACAGAAGAGCTAATAGTGTCTGGTTGATGCTGCCACCTAGTGGAAAACTGAGCAAATAAGACATTCATCATCTTGCCCCGCTCTTCATCTTTCCGCGGTCTCCCCTATTTGTTTAAAACATGCGATCTAGCGGTAGAGAGCAGAACTACTTCGAACTCCTTTTGTGTGTTCAAAACGAAATCTTATCTCTCGCTGATGGAATATGCTAGCTTTTGTACATAACTTCCTATTCTACATTTGAAGTTGCCCACTCACAAACCGCGAATTGTTGTCTGCGATATGCAGCCAGATGGTCAGTGGGTTGGATTAAGGCGGGTGTGGATCCCTTGNCCTTTTAGAGATAATTTTTTATAACTCTGCCAGGGAGCGGGCCGGGTGCCGACGTGGTTCCCTTGATTCCCACATTGCAGCGCTAGTGCCGCTGGCTTCTTGTTGTCTGCGATATGCAGCCAGATGGTCAGTGGGTTGGATTAAGGCGGGTGTGGATCCCTTGACATTGGCTGCCATTTGAGTTAATTGTGACAAATATGCATATTTATGTACATTCTGTATAACTCACATACCGGATGTCTCTGGGGTGATGTAAAAAACTTTCCAGGAGAAGGGCGCTAGCATTTATTTGGAAAATACACCTTGTCCGGAAACGCCTCCATCGAACTTTTCAACCAAAACAGTGTTGGGATACCTATTACAGCAATGCCAGCGTGTGAGCTGGTGCTATACTAAATGCGAGCCTGCTCGCTGGCTTCCTTGAAGGGGGTTGCCCTCCTCCTACCTATCGTGCTGTCTCCAAGAACTTCTGGAGGCAGCCGTTCAGTATGCAACGTTACCACGAGGAGCTGTCTACACTTCATGAACGTGGAAAATTTCCGAGAGTGCAACTTGAAAGAGATTATAGGGTTGACTTCTCATATTTCTAGAGAGAAGCAGAGAGGGACGTGTGTAGGACGGAACTCTGTTCCACTGGGTTTGAGGATTGTGAGGGGGGGCGGGGTGTCTTAATTTCGTTATTTAAAATATATGTAAACTTTCCTTACGAGGTATCCTTTAATACTTCTGTGTAATTTTTCAGTTAAAATATGTGTTATGCAGACTAACTCTCTGTATAAACTAGTGGCATTTTCTTGCAAATATTATAAGGGTTTTTAATATAATCATTGTGTATTATTTTGGGTGAACATTTTTGGTATATTATCATCTGTTTTAATATTAATGAGGCAATTTGGAAGAAAAGAATAGACATAGGCGTATTATGCACCAAAAATGTATGCAGAAACCATTAAAAATGTTACCAATTATTGCTTTTGCAAACCTAATTAATTGAATTCTTACCAATTGGCGGCGTTCTCTGCTTTTTGGAATATGTGTTCCACTGGAGGAAGTAGAGACGGAGTTACCTTTCCCATGTGTCGGCAAGTTACCGCCACAAGTTATACCCCTTGTAGCTATCAGTAGAGAAGTGAAGAGAGTGAAGAGATCTGGGCGTCCTTTAACAGCGAGTGCTTGAAAGATATCCGAAAAGATTCTGTCAGATTTTTTAAAACTGAAGTCTCCGATCTCATCAAGGACACAGTAGAGTATACATGCAAAAATAAAAATATATGTACAAATCTTATAATCATAGGTATGCATTAAGAATCTTTAATGAAATTAGTGTCAGTAGATAGATTATGCCAATCCGAGGGCAAGGGCTGGGGGCTGAGGAACTGGGGATCCGCCGCCATTTTGGATCTGCCAACTTTGATGATGTCACAGCCGCCATCTTGAATGATGTCACAGCCACCATATGATTTCCATCCACCAACTTGCTTCTGTCCACCATCTTGCTTCCATCCGCCATCTTGTTACTGCCATCCATCATCTTCTACACCAGCTTGTTTCAGTCCGCCATCTTATTTTACCATTAATCATCGTATCCATCATTTTTTTTTCCAAATATCTTGATTACATTGGCTGTTGCTAGGGGGCGCAAATTCGTTCGACCACCATACTTGTTAATGGAGATGGCAGCTAGAATGAGCTGGTGTCGTTCTCGCTCAAACGCAATGTTGGTTCTAGAGTTGGCAGCTAGAATGAGCTGGTGTCGTTCTCGCTCAAACGCAATGTTGGATCTAGAGTTGGCAGCTAGGGGTGCTGCTTTTTTATTTCGGAGCTAAAAATATAATCTTGAGGAGGGCAGGATTGGACTGCCGAACCTTGGGTCAGTATGCAGATGCTTTAGACCACTCGAATTTAGGACATGTGCATGTGCCGGGGACTAATAAATATTTTGTAGTGATTATTCTAATGGGTAGCAATACTTTTTGTAAGATTTTTGACTATCCTGGTCTTATATAGACCAGCTATAAGAATTTTTTTATGTAGTCATGAACATGCAAAAAGATTATTTCTTATAGTCATAATTCTTTTAAATTATATTTTTTCATTTTTAAAAATATTATGAAAAGGTGTACGTTAGAAAAAAAATACATTTTTATTACATTTTTTATTCATTTAGATTAATGGAGTTGTGTTTGCGAGATTTCATGGACAGACAGGGCAGTTGACATAGTTATAATTTTAAAATAATATCTGCACTTGCATAAAAAGGGCTGTGATAGCATTTTCAAAGACTTGTACCTGCACTGTGTCAGGTAACTAGAGTCTGTATGTGTATGTGCTTCCACATAGTTTAGTCTTAGATGTACAACAGTCTATCGTATTCAGTTGTACCCTGGGAATGACAGTATTAGCATTTTCCCTCATGGCACCTGCACAGTGTCAGGTACTGCACATGTGCATGTGTACATGCTCCCATATCATTTCACAATCTACATGGTGTCAGATAGCATAAGTCAACATGGGTGGGAATAGCTGTGTTAATATTGTCAGAGGTTTGCACCTGCATGGTGTCAGGTAACTGCACATGTGCATTTGTACATGCTCCCAGGTCGTTTTAACAATATACATAATGTCAGATAGCCTAAGTCAGCGAGCACATGGGAAGAGCTTGGATAGAACTTTCACAGGTCTGCACCTGCACAGAGCTAGTTATATCCAACCCAATATTGTGTGTAAGGACAGACAAGTGCGAGATTAACTGAATGCAATGTACGATAAACATAAATTTATTTAAAAACAATACATATACATAAGATTATGTATATATTAAATTTTTAAAACATTGGTAAGTACTATTTCTGAATGTCCTCAACGACCCAGGAGTCGTCATGTTTCTAGTGTCTGAGCCACCTCATGTACATGCATTCATTATGTCTTTTCAGCGACTTTTCCACCAAATAGACATCAGNTTCTAGTGTCTGAGCCACCTCATGTACATGCATTCATTATGTCTTTTCAGCGACTTTTCCACCAAATAGACATCAGTAAACATCGTAGGTTGGATCTCCTCTGTGTAAAATCCTCCGACGATTGGTACGCCTCGTAGATCCACGGGGTAATACATGCGCAGTTACCAATGTCGTATGTGAACCACCTGGTACATTTCTGTTGACCAGTTGTGACGATGGGCCTTGTGGAAAATGCTATTGTGTTTGGAGATGCNTACATTTCTGTTGACCAGTTGTGACGATGGGCCTTGTGGAAAATGCTATTGTGTTTGGAGATGCCCATCACATCACTGATCTTGGCTTTAGATTTGCATGTGTCCCTCCTCACCGGAATAGCATAAATGACCGAAGCAGGGAGTCGTCCTTGGCATCTTCGGGTTCCATGTGAGTGGTAGAATAATGGTAGAACTATACTNTAATGACCGAAGCAGGGAGTCGTCCTTGGCATCTTCGGGTTCCATGTGAGTGGTAGAATAATGGTAGAACTATACTCGTGAACAAGTATCGGCAGTAGCTCAAGCCACTTGTAGTTTCCGCTTGCTGTGAAATGTTTCCACAGTTTGGCTTTTAGAGTGCGGTGAAAACGCTCGACGATGCTAGCCTGAAGTCCAGAGTACATGGAATAGTGATTTATGCCTTACCTTTTCATCAGTGCATGGAAAGTAGCATCAAAATATTTTTTACCATTGTTTGTGTTAGGATTTTTTGGTATGCATCCATCACTCAACACATTCTCCATGACCTTGGCGATGTCAGGTGCATTCTTCGACTAGAGAAGTCTGGCCAATGCATACTTGGAATTTGGAAAACGTGTCTATTACAGTCAAAATGTAGAGGTGACCATTATTTCCATGAGCAAAATTTGGCATCTCGATCAGTTCGGATTGGAAAGTATCCTCCTGACCTTTCATTATGTACTTTCTCTGAGGAAAATTCCTTCTGGCCGACCTATGCAATTCCCCAGAAAAAGTATATTTCGTCATCGCACGATGTAGTCAGCTTGCAAGAGTTCTTCGATGATGGATATAATAGGTTGCACGCAAACTGCGAAGCGACCATAAGACATAGTCTATCGACGAGTTCGTTTGGATCATCCAAAAAACACGGAGTCTCTCTTGCGTTTGGCACCGATCTTCTGCAGCAGCAGACCCGATCCAATAGCATCGATCAACCATGGAAACAGGTCCACAACAATGCCGAAATTTGCATGAGTCGTGTCCCTAAATCGCCACATTGATGGGTTATAATTCACATAATGAGCACGACTGGACTGTAGCAGGTGACAGAACTTGTGCAAATACGAATCGGTGTAGTGTCCGGGACTCCTATGGAACAACAATTCGCACAGACCAGATGTCATTTTTACCTTGCACTTGCCGATTTGCATCACATCTCCTGGAAAAAAAATTAACTTCCTTGTTTTCGATAAACCATTTTTCATCTCAGTGTCGCAGGTAGTACATCTTGTCTCTGTTCCGATCGGTGTAGGAAGTGATATAGTGCCCGACCAGAGTGCCCATCTTGGGTCCGCGCTCTTGTGATTGATTCTGAACCCATGCATGCAGTAAATATATCAGGGACAGGTCATCTTCGTCGCTAGTGATAACCCCTTTCGATTCGGGCATTTCTGGACCTATTTTCCATTAATGCATCGGGGTCGGTTCTTCCACCTTGATTTAGTGTTNATGCATCGGGGTCGGTTCTTCCACCTTGATTTAGTGTTTGATATCCGGCCAGGGCAAGGCATCCTCCTGGTATTTTCGACCAAGTTTGTCGAGATGGCTGGTTATTGGCTTATTAGCCTCTTCCCTACGATTCACGAGAACCAGTTTGTATTTTTTCGCGAGTAAATATTTCACGCGAACAACTTCGATGGCCAGATGTGATTCAGTTGTAAGTTTGGTACGGTCTGCCATCATTCACACAAAATTATATAGAAACACATAGGTATATAACTACATATTCACTCTCAAGTTGACAAAAGTGAATTTTCGATCCTTTCCAGTCGGTCGATTCACGCATCCAGTATCNCTACATATTCACTCTCAAGTTGACAAAAGTGAATTTTCGATCCTTTCCAGTCGGTCGATTCACGCATCCAGTATCTTCTTGCTATGCCTCGCAACATCGGTTTTGGTAACCAGTTTGGACGTTAACATATTCTGAAGAGCCTTCACTTCTTCCTATATCTGTGCATTCGACACATTAATCAGGTTTATCATCCATGCTGACACATCCCCTACATGCTGGTCGATGACCACCAAATCTTCCATCACTAAATTTTTCACACTCTCGAGCTTTTGCCCAAGAAGCGACTAGCCTTTGCTAACAGCAGCAAGGCTAGCTTCCATTAACTCATTTCCATCATCATCATCGGAGCATAGACCATGACCGAACTTGGAAATTGTATTGTGACTCATGGTCGTCGTCTTACTATAAACTGATCGAAGCCATGCCTGCACATTCCCTTATGTACTGGCAAATCNTTGTGACTCATGGTCGTCGTCTTACTATAAACTGATCGAAGCCATGCCTGCACATTCCCTTATGTACTGGCAAATCTTTATCGATCAGCAACATGCTGTACTCCTCGTTCCAACAAGAGGAACACGTAATCTTAAACTCTTCAAACATCATGTCCGTATTGATGTGGTCATCGCATGCATGCTGCAAACGAAAAAGTATAAATGTTGGGTATATATCCGTTTGTAGTGCAGTAGTGTGTGATGACTCGTAGAAGAATAATCAAATCCGGAACAGGGTTCGTCGATATGCTGATGAACAACTACCATTGGAGCTGCACATTCCCAGATACAAGTTCTGGGAGCCAGGAACCAAACTAACTAAAATGTTGGCATGCTGCGATATGGGCATCAATGCACTGGACGAGGCATGCAAGTGGCTCAATATTACTTTTCCCCAGCACAGGACTCTGCAAGTCAGGCACCAGGCAGACAAGATACTCGCGCATAGGGCGGATGGAATACATAGCACACCGGACACCAGACTCGGTGAAAAAATAGCAGCATGGGGCATTTCCAATGCGATGAAGCCTAGGTGAAGATGGGCATGGGGGCGAAGAATGTGAGACGAATTTTCAAGAGAAGAGGGAATAAAAATATGAGAGGATTCCTTCCCGCCTTGATAACTGCAACCGGTGCTCTGGATGGTATCGCAGGGGCAATAACAAATATCGTTAGTGCGTTGAAACGAGCCTCGAACGAACGTTAACAATTAGAGGAAAACCGCCACCACAATCATAAACTGGATGTTATCGCCATGAGTAAAAAACCGGCCAAGGACTTTACATACGATGGCCCTACTGAGGAGGACGAGGAGGTGTGCAAAAGCTTCGCAACAGGAGAGGTTTGCCAATGAAATCTCTACCGAAACGAAAGCTCACAAAGGCGGATTTGGAACTGTTTGCGTGAAAATAGAATATACGTCATTTTCGTGGTATGTTCAGGTGAAATGCTTTGCCCCCTTAAACCAAACATGACGAATGTGCCATAATCAAACTGGACAAAAGAGCTGGGCAGATGTGTGGTGTACTATGACAGTTTTGGGAATTTGCGTCCTCCACCCAAACTGTGGCCGTACCTGAAAAATTGCAAACTGACTTACAACTACGAGATGGAGCAGATGCTGATCACATGGAACTGCGAGCACTTGTGTCTTTGCTTTTTGGTGCGGTGCAATAAAAAGTAGTCATAGGCGAGTAATTGTTCGTTAACCTTTTTACATCAATAATTCTCGCACCTATATTCCCTATTCAGTGTGTCGATGTCAATAATTTTAAGTGGTAATACATCCGAGCTGAGGGCGACATTTTACCCGCCCTTGGAGCTGGAATGTGAGTGGGTCGTGGGACTTATGGATTTTCAAGCTTACATCTCGATTTCCAACATAGAAGAAAATGTGAATTCTGCATTCTGGTACATAGTGGCAGGAAACATGAAGGAAATCAGCATCCCAACAAGTGCATACGAATCGAAGGACATTGCCAATTACATAATGAAACCCATGCCATTGGACATAACTTTCGAGCTACATGGTAACCCAAACACGCCGAAGGCAGAAATATTTTGCAGTGCCTATGTCGATTTCAGCGAACCGGATACCATTGGGCCAATGCTGGGGTTCGAAACACGAATCTACAAATCTGGTTAAAAGCACAAATCCTCTAGACCAATGAACATATTTCTGGTGAATGTGACACGCATAAACTGTAATTTGGCAAGTGGATGCTACGACAATGGTAAAACCTGCAATATGCTGCACGAGTTCGTGCCGACGGCCCCACTAGGTTATAAACTGGTCGAAGTTCTGAAAAGCATCATTCACGTTCCAATGATGCCGATGAGCACACACGAAATGGTCGTGAGGATCGTCGATCAGGATGATAATCAGATATACTTCAGAAACAGGGAAATCACTTCGCGTTTGCACTTGAAACGATGGGATTGAGTTTCTCTAGACGATACGTATATAAAGTCAAACGCAGCATCAAACTTGCGACCAGTAGATCTCAAAGCACCAGTGTGCTAACACATGTAAATGAGAAGTCTCTATTTAGGCTAAGGCCTAAAGTGAACAGGTATAGAAGACGACAATGTATTGATTGCGACCCAACTGACAGAATTCGTCGAAATAATCGACAAGTTTGAGCTGCAATGTTACCAGTAATGTCTCACAGGCCCCCTACACCCTCGGACATAAGGTTTTAATCCTGATACAGTGTCAAGATATTTATACCCTGCCTTCGCAATCATTCCTGCGCATCCGAAGTATTCTCACAAAAGAGGACGGGACCTACCCCTACACTACCGTGTTCCTTTGCAACAATATACTCCACCTTTTCAAACGAGTAATGTACGAACTGAACTGTGTTACTATTGACAAAAAGTGTGATGTGGATATAACCACCACCATAAAAAACTGCCTGTAGCTCATGCCTAACAATCTCGATATGGTAAAAATGGTAGGTTGGGAAATGGAAGACGGATACAAAGTTCCCACATGCGCAGAAGGTAAGTTCGAGGTGAGTGTACCACTATCAATGCTACTTGGTTACGCGGAAGATTATAGGAAGATAATTATAGGTGCCAAGCAAGAACTGGCGATAATGCTAGCCCCCTCACATCTCGATGCAGTGTTGGGAGCCGGAGAGAACCCGCTGCCTGTTTCTGTAACCCTGACCAACATGGAGTGGTTCGTTCCCCACTTGACTCCCAGCACTCGCGAACGCCAATAAAGGAAAAAAAATCCTCGACATAACCTTCAGGAGTTGTTGTTTGGTTACTTGCCTGGTCTTGTCATCTGCCATGCGAAACCACTGGGTGGTGAAGACATCTTCAAGCACTAAAAAACCATGCTATGTCATATTGCCATTTCAAACCAACAATCAACACAACATCCCGGCACACAAATCGACCTTCAAACACTGCAACGTCCAGAATGTAAAAAATATTTTTGAATTGCGAAAGCTCTCCATACATGCATTTGAACACCTCCTTCGACCGAGAAGGATTTACTATGCCATATTATCTGTACACTCAGTTTCAAGCCTCCTACTATGGGCACGAGTCCTACCCATCCTGAGCCCAGAATGAATCCATGAAACGCCGCCATTACTGATCTTTGACACATCCAAACAAAACAAGCGAGTTTAAAACGGCGTGTTGGATTGTCCTATTGAAATTATTTCCATGGAAAACATGCCTGCGAACACTGCTGGATATTGTTTGATTTTGCAAGTCAGAGTATGATCTATGGCTGCTTTTGGGGCTGGTGAAAATTGTGAGCTAAGAATACATAAATAAGATAATCACTGTTTCTAACCTCAGTTTGTATCATGATGTACTGTAAACTGCAAGGCTTCTAGAGCCAGAGCAGCTACGTGCTCAACACTTTCAGTGTCCTACGATGGCGATGGCAAAAGGTGCACGCGCTCCTTCTGCCCCCCTTATTCTTGGAAACTCTTAGACAATAAAAGCAAGAAGAATAACGACTAACGATGAACGACAAGTACTACCACGGACTGGAGTGGGATGAAGGTTAGATTCCGTACCACCAAGTGGGAAATGTGCTGCGTGTCTTGCTGATACAGTATCCACAAGGACCGGTTTAGGTGGCAGGGCCCATGTAGAAAAAAGGACTGAGCGAATTGTGCAAAAACGTATTGGAAATCATCGATGTGCAGTTCACATATGGCTGTTCTTCGCTGCACAAGATGGCGAAACTTTACGACGAACAGCACCGATACCTATGCGACAGGTCACAACCTGACTGGACACGCACATGGAGGAATGCACAGCTGCTGCGCAAATTGTGTGTCTTGTCCTTGGACAGTGACGAATTGCAGGCTCAGTTCAGATCTGCTACCTATGACTAGAAATATATGAGAATTAAGTTTTTCATATTGTTTCACACCTGATCGTCACCCACAGTATAAAATATGAGCAAAATCGGTGCGCTCACTTAGTCGCCGCCTAGAGGTCCGATCTTCATTATAACTCTATTCTGTCCCACGAACATTTATGTAAATGCCAATCCTGACTATGGCAGTATTGAATACAATATCATTGCAGAAGATGGATATCTGCGCTCTTACACCAAGACCTGCGATGGTGGCGGCATACAGCATTAGTGTTTCACGCTTTATCCAGTAGTCTACGAACCATGCAGTTTCAACTGGACTGTCCGGGACCATCAGCCTGCATCGTGTTACACATAACGCCGCAGACGCAGCTATGCTGCACCATTTACCAAAACATCGTCTCGGCCCACTTGCCTGCTACCATCCACGCACCAGACTGTGCCATGGAGCTGCCCTAGGCGGGTCACGAACCTTCCCAGGATCATGGTCCCAAGAAAGATGCTGCCAGCCAGACGACCAGACGCCGCTGAGTACAGCATTGGCACCAGACACTCGTGATGGTACCTACCACAGTTGATTCAGCCTCCATCTCGGGAAACGAACCTGCACCTAATCGTCGACGCCACCCGGAAGTGTGTTTTCCTAGAGCTGTGGATGCCAGACCTGCTGTTGGCGGTGGTCCCACCATTGGCGAGGTGGAAGCTGTGGAGTAAATTGTTAAAGACGTGCAAGATCTAAAGTGTGGCTATGATGAGATGGATGACCAACTGGAGTTCGAGGATGTGAGTGGTCGAGACGGCGGACATCGCCATCCTAAGACTGGTGCTGCCTTTCGCAAGTAGATAATACTTACCCTCATTCGCGAACTGCCCAGTCTTGCTTGTGACATCTACTAAAATAGTGCAATATGTACATTTTCTCAGGTAACCAGAGACAAAAACAAAACAAGGAATAGTTGCAATTACAAAAAAGTAAGTTGGCCTATGCTTGTATTTTACGTTCTATATTGACTGTGTACTAAATAAGTAGTGTATGAAAATATATTTGAGTGTTTTATAAATTTGTTTCCTTTTGTATTATTATTTTTTCAATATTAAACGTTTTTCTGACTCTTGTATGTGAGCAAAATATATTTAAATAAACATATTATTTTAATAACTTCCTGATGATGGAAATTTTTTATTTAAGTGAATAAACAATTATATTTTCTGGGGTAGCTCACGGATTTCCGTGCTGGACGATGCCGCAGGTTGGCGGGTTTTATCGGGAATCTCCCGTTTCCCCCGTTTTTTCATTCTGGCACTGCTCCATACTCACCTTCCTGACAAGGGAAGAGAAATCGTTCTGTGCTACTAGCTTTTAAAATGTATTCTGCAATCATTATCGAAGTTTCTTCTTTGACTAACATAGTATATCACTCGGGGGATTGAATAACTGTAATGTCTGGGGTGTGCATTTTTTTGTTCATCATTTGTAATAGATCGGAATTAATTATTGATGAATGATGATGTTCTGAGAATTACTACATAGGTGAAAGTAGTCGGGCCTACTAAAAGTAAAACGATAACTGTCTCTAAAAAATAATTAAATACTTTTCATTGACCTAAAAAGTTACTTTTTCAATATTAATCTCAAACATAAGTAATGGCAAAACATATATAATTCCAAGATTACGCCCAAATGTCCCCCCTTGAAACACAAAACAAGAATCGTCTTAAAAAAAAAAAAGAAGTGGCTTGGAGTCGTAGAGTTTTGAAATAAAGGGTCGTAGATTTTTTTTCCAGTGATAAATATTTGCTCAATACATCATCTGTGGAATAGCAATTCACTGGTTGAGGTTCCTGACCAGGAAACGAACAGCTATCTACAGTCGTGAAGAAAGACGCACATCCGTGATAATACACCAGTTCGGCTTGCAAGCAGCCGTCATTCGCTAGTGTTCTGTAATATGCTGTAGGAATACGTACAGGCTGTTCACGATAAACTGAGCACTTTTGAAAACCCTGCTTAAGATATACTTTTAAGCAAATTGTGTATTCTTCCACCACATGTAAAATTAACTTTGAAATGTGTCTAATCACTTTATTCATGCACCGGTCATATGAAAGTAGGAAATTGTACGCCAAGTAAAATTTTTACAAATTTGCTGATTCTTAATTTCACAAATATTTGAATAACCGGACGGATTTCTAGAGGATCTCCCGTTTCCATCACACCTTCATTATGGCACTGCTCCACACTCATCTCGTGTCGCCCTCGTCGGCCCTCAAATACCTCGATGTTAAGAGCTGTCCAAATCTCTTCACTCACTCTTTATACATATTTTATATATATAATTTTCTAATTTTTTTAAAATAATAATGTTACGCTTAAGTTAATTTGCTTGCCCTTTCTTATACACTTAATTTTATAGTTTCAGGTGTAACTGTACTCAATTCGGCATAACATTTTTTTCGTTGTCACTGTTCGGCTTCAGTAATATGAATCAATAATGACCTAGACAAGTAAAACTGTTCGCGAATAATTTACCCACAGGTTATTGATCATTACAGACCAAAATTTTCCTAAACGTGTGTAATGTACACAATTGCGTTCACTGAGTCTGAATGGATTTAGCATCGCCTTTATTGTGAAGGCTTCTGTAATATTTTTTAATGTGAAAAAAGGTAATAAAACATTAATTAAAATATAATTTATTTTCTCCAGCTTAGAAGCAAACTCAAGTGTTCGCTAGTACACAGAAATAGAATATAGTTTATATTTGAAAAAAAAATTGATTTTCATATATTAGAAAGAAAACATGCGATTCATTGCCTGCTCGCGATGGAACGCTTTGATCCGTTAGTGCAAAATGATCAAAACGTAATTTACAATTTTTGAAATACACATGCCATACATTGTGGATACGTCAAAGCTTAAACAAAATCCACAACGCGAGAATTTTCGAGCCAAATTTTACATGTTAACTGAGCATACGTTTTTATTATTTAACGCCTATCTTGCGTTACATCATGCGTAAATATTTTCCTCATCATTGCCCATGGATATTACATGCACGTTCCAACATTATAGACCATTCCGAAGCCTTGTGTACAAACCATAAAAGACTTTGTTCTGTAGTAACACAAAAATCTTGTGTACAGCCAAGCAGTAGAAAGATTTTACAAGCACTTCTGCCGTCTAAAATTCTGCGCGTATTAATTCCTCAAAAGGGGTTTGTAGGCCGTAAAATGCATTCGATTTTATGACTATTTGTTTATACGTTATGGCTCGAATAACGTTCACAACGTGGGAGTTTCGGGCTGAAATGTATGGTGTGGAGGTGTAGCAGAGCATGCGATATATTATTTAAAACGTATCTTGTGTTGCATGATGCGTAAATCTTTCCCAATCTTTGTCTGTGGATATTGCGATCTGTTAGCAATTGCTTGCTTATACATTAAAGTCCATTCCGAAGCCTTGCTAATGTTCAAATTTCATGTAAATATAATTAAGGACAACGAATCATATTCGGCAATAACACATCTATTTAAATTATTAATATATAAATATAGGTAACAGTTCAATTTAGCCAATAAATTAATGATAACTTATGATACACGGCGCAACCAAATACATGTTGTGGTTTTTCAAAACCTGCGAATAGAACTGCATTTCAGGCTGTTTGAAAATAATTTATTATACGTAATACACATACAATATACTTTATTTGTGTATGCACTATAAAGACCATAGTGTAGAAACGGCACTTTTATTTAGAGACGTAAAATATTAAGGAGCATGCTACCTGAGCTGAATTATTATGCTTGCACCCCATTTATTTATGTTCCTGCAACTTATATATTTTTAAAATATAGCTTAAGGTATATATCGGCAGATGTTACGAGCACTACAGCATTTGGTATATATGCATAAGTTCAAAAAATAACAGAAACTGAATACAGTTCGGTTACTGGCTTCGTAGAACATGCAGTGTTTTCTTCCACTGACTGATAAATTGTTATATGCTCATGTTGTGAGATTTTTTAATAGTTTCAAAGTCTGGGAAAAGGAGAAAATACAGTCTTTATGCTTCTCGTTTACATATTTTTGTGCAAGGCTAGCAATGCAATATAATCTGACGGAGTACTGTTTCCAATACCCTTTGGAAGTGTCTGGACTAGGAGCTAAGTTCATTTTTTCAGGGGTTTTCTTGTTCTGGAGAGGAGGCGAGTTCAGTCTCTCCTGCGCTGCCAAGCCGCGCGGATCTCTCACGGTGTCTGTCGCCTTCACAGCGTGACGGTGTCGCCCGCGCGCGACAAGGCCATGCGGTCTCACGCCGCACATTGCTTAGACGGCGAAATTTCATGCCGCCGGCAGCATTGAATTTCGTCCTCGCAGCGCGCTGTGTAGCTTCTGCTCGCAGTACCTGGCCGGCAAATGTATCGAGGTCAATACATTTTTTTCTAAAACTTGACATTACAATATGTGACGACACTCTTTGCGATTATTTTTGTATGAAAACTGAGATAATAACTAATAATTCATGGTAACATGCCAACATTAAATTTTTTTTATAAATTAAAAATTTTATTGCAACAATTTTTTTATTTAAATAATATTTAGGGTTAGATATTTCTGGGAAGGAGGGGGAATAGGCGTCCCTGCCTGTGACGTCAACCGATTTGGCTATCCCAAATTCACCTGGTAATTTCCTACTGCTACAATCCCTACGTAGTTTATGAGAAAATAAGTAGGGTGGGACGGAAATAAACCAATAAAAATGCCTGACCAAAAAAAAACCTTATATTTCACATAGTTTCTGACAAAATAAGTAATACTGGAAGGAGGGGGAAGTTGGTCCCTACTCTGCAGGTACTATACTCCTTAAATCACACCGCGCCTCCCCACCATTTCGCCAAGATATATAAAGGATGGAGCATCCCCAAATCTCCCATCCTGATATCAGCGCTTGTCATCTGCATATCCGAGTACCCTCCTGCTTCGTCGCCATTTTGTACTTGGAGAGTTATTCCGAGGTTTCACGGTCGCCTTCCAGTTTTGCTTCGAGTAATTGCTCGCTAAGGTATGTTATTTCTTATTTTTTTATCGTTGAGTTTTATTAAGTCTTGTTAATTTGGTTTGCTAACTAGCTCTTAAANGGTATGTTATTTCTTATTTTTTTATCGTTGAGTTTTATTAAGTCTTGTTAATTTGGTTTGCTAACTAGCTCTTAAATTGATTTGTTATTCCTTTCATGCAGATTGTTTGCTAATGAGCTTATTAATTTAAAAATAAATAATTCATTCAGTTTCTTGTTAATTTGTTTGGCAACGAGCTCTTTAATTTTATAATAAATAACTGTTGCAGTTTCTTGTTTATTTATTTGACCATGAGCTCTTAAATTTATTTTTAAGAAATTTTATATACAAACGATTTTAACATAAAATTGTTTTNCAGTTTCTTGTTAATTTGTTTGGCAACGAGCTCTTTAATTTTATAATAAATAACTGTTGCAGTTTCTTGTTTATTTATTTGACTATGAGCTCTTAAATTTATTTTTAATAAATTTTATATACAAACGATTTTAACATAAAATTGTTTCGTGTGCTTACTGAATGTTACAATGCAAAGTAATTAACGACGTTTATTTTATTTTGTACAGTGATTGGCAGACAGTATATCAGTCCCTTGCCAGAGGTTCGTGCTTGGCCTGTCAACCGACATCGGAGCAAGTCAACATCGACTGTCAGTTCTCGCGTGTTGCAAATTCTTTTGAAAGTAAGTACTAGCACCGATGAGATAATTAAAAGCTATGTATTTTGTTATTTTTACGAGCATTGATCATTTGTAGGTATTCACAGTCAGCAGTCACAGGTCATGTCAATTCCTGAAGTTGCTGATTTGTCGTTTTGTGGTCAAGTCTGCATGTCCGTAAGGAAACCTCAACATCTTAGCGCTAATACAAGCAGTGACTATTTACGACCACGTGACATATATTTTTGCGTGTGTTTATTATACTTCTTTTACA
Organism: Clitarchus hookeri; assembly: GCA_002778355.1. NCBI lineage: Eukaryota > Metazoa > Arthropoda > Insecta > Phasmatodea > Phasmatidae > Clitarchus > Clitarchus hookeri. The sequence goes on along the minus strand of NQII01006505.1, from coordinate 15,497 downwards.
TTATGTGGTGAATTTGTGTCCAGATGAAGTGACTTCCGTGGTAGGACGTCAGAGAGTCCCTTCTGTTAGTCAAATCCTCTGTTTCACGGGAGTCTATCAACACAGTCTATCGTTGTTAGGAGAGTTACTGCAGTCTTCCTTTTCTTCTTCTGGTATGTAACTCTGCTGCCTGCATGCACAACTGTGTGTTGGGATTTAACTATATTCGTTGACAATAAAATTCAATTAATGTAATAGTAAAAAAAGTTCCTATTTATAAATAGCTTGTCTATGTCATGGTTCAGTGAAAAAATCTAATTATATTATTCTGTTTTAAAGCTTAGAANCTTCTTTTACATTATGTGGTGAATTTGTGTCCAGATGAAGTGACTTCCGTGGTAGGACGTCAGAGAGTCCCTTCTGTGAGTCAAATCCTCTGTTTCACGGGAGTCTATCAACACAGTCTATCGTTGTTAGGAGAGTTACTGCAGTCTTCCTTTTCTTCTTCTGGTATGTAACTCTGCTGCCTGCATGCACAACTGTGTGTTGGGATTTTAACTATATTCGTTGACAATAAAATTCAATTAATGTAATAGTAAAAAAAGTTCCTATTTATAAATAGCTTTTCTATGTCATGGTTCAGTGAAAAAATCTAATTATATTATTCTGTTTTAAAGCTTAGATCCCACTGATAAAATTTGTTTTCATATTGTTGAAAATTAAAAAAAAAAAAGTGTTGCTACGCAGTGTATAAATATATGTGTAGACAGAGTAGTTACACAGGATTTGTTGACATATGTATTTGCGTATTACTTTAATACAGCTTCACCACCAAAATATTTTTTGCATAAACCTACCGTGACCAGATTATTAATCATATTTGTGCCTGTGTGTTGCGGGTTTTTTGCTGAACTCTACAGCATGGCGGCGGCCGTGTCGACGTGGGTACTTCGGAGAGTCTCAACTTCCTTCGCCTCCTTCTGTCTCTGGGGTAAGTGCAATACCGTCATTAGGGTAACGTTGTGGTTTTTGCAGCAAATATTTTCCTGCACGCAACAAAGGGTTGAGGCACGAGAGGACCTGCATCCATAGTCCTAACAGGGAAGAGGATCAAGTCTGCGAGAAGTGCGGGATGCACAGTGGACGGACGGATGACATGAAGCGACATTTGAGGAGCTGCAATGGCACAGTGCAGCAGAAAGCAGCTGGCAACTGCAAGTTTATNACCAACCATTTGACCCTTCGGCGCTTAAGAAGTCCAGATGCAATGTTTCAACCCAGCAACAGCCAGCAGCAACACCAACACCAGCACCTCGACCGAGGATCGTCGTGGGGGCCGGACAGCCGACGGCCCACGGATTGTGTTGGCCCGAGATGACCTTATGGGGCAACTTGAAATATATGTGGCAGAAAATACAAGTGACCAGGCCAAGGACATGTGTACGTATGTAAAAGAAATGAAACAGAGTATAATCGACCAGCTGCAGGAAGAAGTAATTGAAAATTGACTAAAAAATTTTAATTTGTTCTTGAAATGTAATTATGGCAAACCTGAGCCCCATGAAAATGAAATAGACCAACATGACTTCATGACAAAAAATTTGCTTATTTACAATGAGTATGATGTGGAAGAAGCTGGGGCAGCCAGCTTAATCAAGATATACCAAGAAGAGGATGATTAACAGGGGAAGAGTTCTGGATGTATACCCACAGCAGTAAAAAAATGCAGCTCAGAATACATAAATTTGACCCCTTGCGCGCATCCAGCTACATTCATTTGCTAGCGCCAATAAAAAACAGGGAAGCGGTGATAAGCCCGAAAAACTAGGATCACGGGTGCTTCAAGTGGGCCATACTTGCCACATACATTGAAGGCTGGAATCCTGAAAGAGTTAATAATAAATAATGAGAACTGGAAAGCAATTTCAACTTTGATGACATCGAGTTCCACACACCTCTGCATCAGATATCGAAATTTGAAAAGCAAAGTCCTGGAGTGACAGTAAACGTATTTATTCTCAATGATAAAATGAAGGTGGCACCAATACGAGTCTGTGATAAAGAGAAGTCCATGCATTTCGATCTCCTCCACACAACCGAACACAATGAGCACTACACATGCTTAAAGAAATTTTGAAGACTGGCGAGCTCACAATTGACCGCCCACGACCACAATATCCATATTAGTAAAAAGTGTTCCACATCCTACCAAGACAATACACAAGTGACAGAAAAGAAGGCGAAATGATGTTGGCAGAGCACAAAAAATATTGCAGTCCTCATGCTCCTGCATGTTTTTAAATGCCGAGCCAATGATCATAATGCAGACAAGATGCTAATCGTCATCTACGCCGATTCCAAAGCCATGCTCCTGCCTGTTCAAACCTGCCAGACTGACCCCCAGACATCAGGCATGCACTCTTATCAAAAGCACGAGGACTATAGTTTTTGCAATTATTTTCACGTCGACCCCACATCATACCTGCCACCAAAACCACAAGTCTGCCAATTGGGCCGAAAATTTACACTGGGGAAGATGCTGTCAAGAAATGTGTCTAGGAAATCGAGGACGTTTGAAATAAAGTGAAGGGAATTTATGAAACAAGTGAACCTATGAGGCCGCTCAGCAACTTGGAACTACTGAATCATGATATGCGAATAACAATTCACAACTGACAATGGGAAGGTAATTGACAATGACCACTTCACCAGAAACTACATTGGGGCCTCCTGCAATAACTGCAACAAACTCTGCCACCATCCAAAAAAATTACCTGTGTTATTCCACAACGGGACGTATGACGAGAAATTTAATATAAAGCATCTGGGCTACGACGAAGAGAATGTACACTGAAGAGGCAAAAAACTGGTACACATGCCTAATATCGTGTAGAGCCCCCGCGAGCACGCAGAAGTGCCGCAAGACGACGTGGTATGAACTCGACTATTGTCTGAAGGTATGCAGGAGGTATTTCACAACATGAATCCTGCAGGGCAGTCCACAAATTCATAGGAGTGCGAGGCGGTCGAGATCTCTTCTGAACAGCACGTTGCAAGGCATCTCAGATATGTTCAATAATGTTCATGTCTAGTGATTTAGGTGGCCAATGGAAGTGTCTAAAGTCATAAAAGTGTACCTGGAGCCATTCGGTAGCAACTCTCGACGTGTGGGGTGTCGCATTGCCCTGCTGGAATTGTCCACGTCCGTCAGAATGCACAATGGACATGAATGGGTGCAGGTGATCGGACAGGATGCTTACGTATCTGTCACCAGTTAGAGTCGTATCTAGACGTATCAGGGGTCCCATTTCACGCCAACTGGACACGCCCCATAACATGACAAAGCCTCCGCCAGCTTTAACAGTCCCCTGTTGACATGCAGGGTCCATGGATTCATTAGGATGTCTCCATACCCGTACACGTCCATCCATCTGATACAATTGGAAACGAGACTCCTCAGACCAGGCAACGTGTTTCCAGTCATCAACAGTCTAATGGCGGTATTGGTGGGCCCAGGCGAGGAGTAAAGCCTTGTGTCGTGCAGTCAACAACGGTACACGAGTGGGCCTTCGGCTCCGAAAGCCCATATCAAAGATGGTCCGTTGAATATATCGCACGCTGGCACTTGTTGATGCCCCAGCATAGAAATCGGCGCCAATTTGAGAAAGGGTTGTATGTCTGTCATGTTTAATGATTCTCGTCAGTCGTCGTTTGTCCCATTCGTTCACGAAAACTCAAATTTTATCAATACCTCGGAGATGCTATATCCCATCTCTCGTGTGCCGATTATAACACGACGTTCAAAACCTGCCATTCTAGCAGATGTAACCGATCTAGCAACTTTGCCAGACGCTTGTTGTCTTATATAGGCGCTGCCGACCACATCGCATTACTCTGATTGGTTCCATACCTCTGTTATTTGCATACGCACGTGTATACCAGTTTTTTTTGGCTCTCCAGTGTATTCATCGTCCCGCATACAGAGGAGAAATTAATCACATTCTCGAAATCGCTGAGGGAGAGATTCACACTCCAATTCATCGAAACATTCCGTTTCATGTCCACCAGCCTAGCCACCCTCACCGAAAACTTGCCAAGAGACCAGCTGAAAAATATAGCAAAGTTCTTCATCCCAGACGAGCTGGAATTAGTAGGGAAAAAGGGAGTGTTCCCCTTTGATTACATAGACAGCCTGCAGAAACGTGAAGAGATGCAGACGCCTCCCAGCTATAAATTTTACAAGAGATTGACGAACACAGCCATAAATAAATAAGACTATGCTCATGCACTTAAATGTTGGGAAAAATTCGACTATAAAACAATAGAAGATTAATCTAACATTTATTTGAACACTGATGTTTTGTTGTTGTCATATGTATTTGAAAAATTTAGGAAACTGTGCATGGAAAACTATAGCCTGGACTGTGTCCGTTGTGTGAGCGCGCCGGGCTTCTGTTCAATGCAATGTTGAAGCACACCAAGGTCGAGCTCGAACTGCTAACAGATTACGGCAAGTATTTTTTCATTGAAGAAGACATAAGAGGTGGAGTGGTCCAATGTGTGTACTGTCATGCAAAAGCCAATACCAAGTACATTCTATCCACATGCGATGCCAGCATGCTGCCTGTCTACCTCCAGTNAACTGTCATGCAAAAGCCAATACCAAGTACATTCTATCCACATGCGATGCCAGCATGCTGCCTGTCTACCTCCAGTATGTAAACGTGAACAATTTGTACGGTTGGGGAATGTCTCTGCCCCTCCCCGTGCGTGACTTCCAGTGGGTGAGCATTGTCATCGATGTCAAGACGGTGCCAGATGATGGCCTATTCGAGTACGTGCTGGAGGTAAACATAGAATATCCTGCGGAACTCCACAACTCGCACAAAGACCTGCTATTCTTGCCCATCAACGAGTGTATCCATGTGGCAAGAACAAAAATTTATTGTGACATTGCAAGTAAAGAAGAACTACATTGTGCATTATATCAACTTGAAGNCATGTGGCAAGAACAAAAATTTATTGTGACATTGCAAGTAAAGAAGAACTACATTGTGCATTATATCAACTTGAAGCATGAAAATGAAGATGGGCTCAAAGTTAAGAAAATTCATCGTGTGCTGCAATTTGAACAAGAGGCATGGCCCAAGCCCTACATCGACCTGAACATGGAAAAAAAGCAGGCAGTCAGTAACGATTTTGAAAAATATGTTTTATGCTCATGAACAGTGTAACATTTGGAAAAATTATGGAAAATTAGAGAAAGACACAAGTTATGGAATTAGTGTGTAATGGAAGAAGACTGAATAAATTGATTTTGAAGCTCATCTTCAAGTGCAGGACGATTTATGACGAAAACCTATCTCTAATGAAAATGGAAAAAAAAAAAATTTTCTTTTAACCTACTTATGCCGACATTTCAGTGCTCGACCTCTCCAAAACTTTAATGTGCAGGTTCCATCGCAACATCATTAAAAATAAGTATGGAGACAACATTAATTTACTATATACAATTACCGACTCGTTAATTTATAAAACTGAAAGCAGAATTATTATGCAGATATGGCCGCAGACCCCACGCTCATGGAAGAGATGGATACCGGTGCCTACCCACCTACTCATCCCTGCTACTCCCAACGAACAGGAAGGTGGTGGAGATAGTCAAAGACGAGTGCGGTGGCAAACTGATGAGCGAGTTCGAGTATCTGCACGCCCAAATGTATTGTTATTTATGTGGTGGCAATGTAACCAAGAAGGCAAAAGGAGTTCAGAGATTAAAATTACGTTTGAATATTACAAAATAATGTTGAAGTAGCAGCAAGTCGTCCGTGTAACCATGAATAATATAAATAATATAAGATCATACCATAACGAAGTTTACACTCAGTGCATTAACAAAGTCGTGCTCATATGGAAGGACGACGAGAGACGGATATTGGACGGCAGAATACTCACAGAGTCATATGGATATGAGAAATGAAAAGAATAAGAGAAGAAAAGAAGAGAAGAGAAGAAAATAAGATAAGTGTATTAGTATTTCTATCCAATATAAGCATATGGTGTTGTATGTGTGTAAAATTTTGATTGGCGTAGCTACTATTGAAAGCATGCACAAATGCATTGTTCCTGACACACTGCTACAGATATCACTATGGGAGAGATTATGCCACCACCAGCAGCAATTTTGACTATAGGTTGTTGCAACTAGTATTTCACTTCGACAATTTCGCTTGTGCACTACTGCATTGGGGATTTGGGGTTGCGACTTCTGTTTGGACCTTCAACCAGGGTTTAAAGCCAATTACTGGGGGGTTCTAACCCTTATCCTTTACTGGGGCTGTGGGGTGAAATTATTTTTTAGTTGCGAAATCTTGGCCCTTTGTAACCACTAGAGGTGGTATTGTTCTTTCCCACCCTATCTATCTACTTCTTATCTAATTTTTCTTACTCTTTATCTACAATTCTTTCGTTCACTTACTTTCGGCTGTTTTTTTATTCTTGTTGTATATTCTGTNTTGCGAAATCTTGGCCCTTTGCAACCACTAGAGGTGGTATTGTTCTTTCCCACCCTATCTATCTACTTCTTATCTAATTTTTCTTACTCTTTATCTACAATTCTTTCGTTCACTTACTTTCGGCTGTTTTTTTATTCTTGTTGTATATTCTGTCCAAGGTGATCCGTTGTCCTAGGTTGATATAATTTTTTGCGTTGTAACTCGCCTTTACAGCTAATTCTTGCAGCACCATGGATATTANCCTGCAGGGCAGTCCACAAATTCATAGGAGTGCGAGGCGGTCGAGATCTCTTCTGAACAGCACGTTGCAAGGCATCTCAGATATGTTCAATAATGTTCATGTCTAGTGATTTAGGTGGCCAATGGAAGTGTCTAAAGTCATAAAAGTGTACCTGGAGCCATTCGGTAGCAACTCTCGACGTGTGGGGTGTCGCATTGCCCTGCTGGAATTGTCCACGTCCGTCAGAATGCACAATGGACATGAATGGGTGCAGGTGATCGGACAGGATGCTTACGTATCTGTCACCAGTTAGAGTCGTATCTAGACGTATCAGGGGTCCCATTTCACGCCAACTGGACACGCCCCATAACATGACAAAGCCTCCGCCAGCTTTAACAGTCCCCTGTTGACATGCAGGGTCCATGGATTCATTAGGATGTCTCCATACCCGTACACGTCCATCCATCTGATACAATTGGAAACGAGACTCCTCAGACCAGGCAACGTGTTTCCAGTCATCAACAGTCTAATGGCGGTATTGGTGGGCCCAGGCGAGGAGTAAAGCCTTGTGTCGTGCAGTCAACAACGGTACACGAGTGGGCCTTCGGCTCCGAAAGCCCATATCAAAGATGGTCCGTTGAATATATCGAGCTGGCACTTGTTGATGCCCCAGCATAGAAATCAGCGCCAATTTGAGAAAGGGTTGTATGTCTGTCATGTTTAATGATTCTCGTCAGTCGTCGTTTGTCCCATTCGTTCACGAAAACTCAAATTTTATCAATACCTCGGAGATGCTATATCCCATCTCTCGTGTGCCGACTATAACACGACGTTCAAACGTACTTAAATCTTTATAACCTGCCATTCTAGCAGATGTAACCGATCTAGCAACTTTGCCAGACGCTTGTTGTCTTATATAGGCGCTGCCGACCACATCGCATTACTCTGATTGGTTCCATACCTCTGTTATTTGCATACGCACGTGTATACCAGTTTTTTTTGGCTCTCCAGTGTATTCATCGTCCCGCATACAGAGGAGAAATTAATCACATTCTCGAAATCGCTGAGGGAGAGATTCACACTCCAATTCATCGAAACATTCCGTTTCATGTCCACCAGCCTAGCCACCCTCACCGAAAACTTGCCAAGAGACCAGCTGAAAAATATAGCAAAGTTCTTCATCCCAGACGAGCTGGAATTAGTAGGGAAAAAGGGAGTGTTCCCCTTTGATTACATAGACAGCCTGCAGAAACGTGAAGAGATGCAGACGCCTCCCAGCTATAAATTTTACAAGAGATTGACGAACACAGCCATAAATAAATAAGACTATGCTCATGCACTTAAATGTTGGGAAAAATTCGACTATAAAACAATAGAAGATTAATCTAACATTTATTTGAACACTGATGTTTTGTTGTTGTCATATGTATTTGAAAAATTTAGGGAACTGTGCATGGAAAACTATAGCTTGGACTGTGTCCGTTGTGTGAGAGCGCCGGGCTTCTGTTCAATGCAATGTTGAAGCACACCAAGGTCGAGCTCGAACTGCTAACAGATTACGGCAAGTATTTTTTCATTGAAGAAGACATAAGAGGTGGAGTGGTCCAATGTGTGAACTGTCATGCAAAAGCCAATACCAAGTACATTCTATCCACATGCGATGCCAGCATGCTGCCTGTCTACCTCCAGTATGTAAACGTGAACAATTTGTACGGTTGGGGAATGTCTCTGCCCCTCCCCGTGCGTGACTTCCAGTGGGTGAGCATTGTCATCGATGTCAAGACGGTGCCAGATGATGGCCTATTCGAGTACGTGCTGGAGGTAAACATAGAATATCCTGCGGAACTCCACAACTCGCACAAAGACCTGCTATTCTTGCCCATCAACGAGTGTATCCATGTGGCAAGAACAAAAATTTATTGTGACATTGCAAGTAAAGAAGAACTACATTGTGCATTATATCAACTTGAAGAATGAAATTGAAGATGGGCTCAAAGTTAAGAAAATTCATCGTGTGCTGCAATTTGAACAAGAGGCATGGCCCAAGCCCTACATCGACCTGAACATGGAAAAAAAGCAGGCAGTCAGTAACGATTTTGAAAAATATGTTTTATGCTTATGAACAGTGTAACATTTGGAAAAATTATGGAAAATTAGAGAAAGACACAAGTTATGGAATTAGTGTGTAATGAAAGAAGACTGAATAAATTGATTTTGAAGCTCATCTTCAAGTGCAGGACGATTTATGACGAAAACCTATCACTAATGAAAATGGAAAAAAAAAAAAAATTTCTTTTAACCTACTTATGCTGACATTTCAGTGCTCGACCTCTCCAAAACTTTAATGTGCAGGTTACATCGCAACATCATTAAAAATAAGTATGGAGACAACATTAATTTACTATATACAATTAACGACTCATTAATTTATAAAACTGAAAGCAGAATTATTATGCAGATATGGCCGCAGACCCCACGCTCATGGAAGAGATGGATACCGGTGCCTACCCACCTACTCATCCCTGCTACTCCCAACGAACAGGAAGGTGGTGGAGATAGTCAAAGACGAGTGCGGTGGCAAACTGATGAGCGAGTTCGAGTATCTGCACGCCCAAATGTATTGTTATTTATGTGGTGGCAATGTAACCAAGAAGGTAAAAGGAGTTCAGAGATTAAAATTACATTTGAATATTACAAAATAATGTTGAAGTAGCAGCAAGTCGTCCGTGTAACCATGAATAATATGAGATCATACCATAACGAAGTTTACACTCAGTGCATTAACAAACTCGTGCTCATATGGAAGGACGACAAGAGACGGATATTGGACGGCAGAATACTCACAGAGTCATATGGATATGAGAAATGAAAATAATAAGAGAAGAAAAGAAGAGAAGAGAAGAAAATAAGATAAGTGTATTAGTATTTCTATCCAATATAAGCATATGGTGTTGTATGTGTGTAAAATCTTGATTGGCGTAGCTACTATTGAAAGCATGCACAAATGCATTGTTCCTGACACACTGCTACAGATATCACTATGGGAGAGATTATGCCACCACCAGCAGCAATTTTGACTATAGGTTGTTGCAACTAGTATTTCACTTCGACAATTTCGCTTGTGCACTACTGCATTGGGGATTTGGGGTTGCGACTTCTGTTTGGACCTTCAACCAGGGTTTAAAGCCAATTACTGGGGGGTTCTAACCCTTATCCTTTACTGGGGCTGTGGGGTGAAATTATTTTTTAGTTGCGAAATCTTGGCCCTTTGTAACCACTAGAGGTGGTATTGTTCTTTCCCACCCTATCTATNGTAACCACTAGAGGTGGTATTGTTCTTTCCCACCCTATCTATCTACTTCTTATCTAATTTTTCTTACTCTTTATCTACAATTCTTTCGTTCACTTACTTTCGGCTGTTTTTTTATTCTTGTTGTATATTCTGTTCAAGGTGATCTGTTGTCCTAGGTTGATATAATTTTTTGCGTTGTAACTCGCCTTTACAGCTAATTCTTGCAGCACCATGGAGATTANTGTTGTCCTAGGTTGATATAATTTTTTGCGTTGTAACTCGCCTTTACAGCTAATTCTTGCAGCACCATGGAGATTAAAAATATATGATTTATATCTCTGTAATACTGTAAGAGTGTACTGTATTGCTCCGTCCCCAGCCGGTATCCCCGCCCGCATGGTTGTTTTAGCAGCCATGCAGATGGTAAACTGGGAGGGCGACCCCGAAAATTATACCAGTTCCAAACCGAAGGATGGATGAGCATTTCGAAACGAAGGATGAATGGATGACTGGAATAAGAAAAACAAATGTCTTTAATGGAAAAAAAANATGGATGAGCATTTCGAAACGAAGGATGAATGGATGACTGGAATAAGAAAAACAAATGTCTTTAATGGAAAAAAAAATTGTATGTAAATAAAAATTTAATAGTAAGAATGTAACCAAAAAGTGTTTTATAAGGTACACCTTTTCNAAAAAAAAATTGTATGTAAATAAAAATTTAATAGTAAGAATGTAACCAAAAAGTGTTTTATAAGGTACACCTTTTCGTAACATTAAAAGGAAAAAATATACTTAAAAATAGATATGGTTATGAGAAAATTCTTATTGCATGTCTCTGACTATGCAAAAAAATCTTACTGCTGGTCTATATAAGTCGCGGATAATTAAAAAAAACTCAAATACTAATTTATTACTATGCATTAGAATAATCACAAAAAACTATTTATTCGTCCCCCGCACACGCACGCTATTACTTCTTTTAAACTCTTGTCTCAGCACATGTCCCAATAGCTGAATGGTCTAAGACATCTGCATGACAACCCAAGGTTCAACAGTTTGATCTCACCATTCTCCAAACAATATTTTGAGCTGCAAAAATTAAATAAAAGCAGCATCCCTACTGGCTAACTCTAGAATCAATGTGGCGACCGAGCGAGAGTGACACCAGTGCATTCTAGCTGCCATCCCTTTAAACAAATATGGTGGTCGAATGACTAGTGCACCCCCTAGCAACAGCCGATGCAAACAAAATACAAGTGGAAATAAGATGGTGGATGACAGAAACAAGATGGCAGACANCCCCCTAGCAACAGCCGATGCAAACAAAATACAAGTGGAAATAAGATGGTGGATGACAGAAACAAGATGGCAGACATGCAATATGGCAGACAAGCAATACGTTGGATGGAAACAAGATGGTGAGCAGAAACAAGATGGCGAACAGAACAAGATGAAGGATGGAAACAAAATGTTGGATGGAAACAAGACAGTTGATGGAACCAAAATGGTGGATAGAAACAAGATGGTGGTTGTGACCTTATCCAAGATGGCANACCCCCTAGCAACAGATGATGCAAACAAAATACAAGTGGAAATAAGATGGTGGATGACAGAAACAAGATGGCAGACACGCAATATGGCAGACAAGCAATACGTTGGATGGAAACAAGATGGTGAGCAGAAACAAGATGGCGAACAGAACAAGATGAAGGATGGAAACAAAATGTTGGATGGAAACAAGACAGTTGATGGAACCAAAATGGTGGACAGAAACAAGATGGTGGTTGTGACCTTATCCAAGATGGCGGATCCGCAGATTTGCAGCCTCCAGTTCTTGTCCTCCGGTCGGCATAATCTATCTACTATAGTAACATGTATGACATATTACTAGTCTCCAGAGTTTTCCGTGGTTAATATTCCATCACTTATTATGTGCATATTTTTTTTTTTAGTTTTTATAGGTATTATTTACGATTTTTAAAAATTAAATATAAATGTATGTAGCATTTTCTGTAATTGTTACGTAAACATAATTTTTTTTCACCGACATAGAAAATATTTTATATGCAGTACATAAAATGTGGTACTTAAGATATAAAACATGTAACATTATTTGGAATGTTTTACTTTTTTCTTAATTATAACACTTAAAAATATTACGTATGTAGTTTTTCCTCAGAATATCGTTTTTTCCTTATGACGGTCCGAACTGGCCATCAACTATCGCGATCGGAGTGGAACAGGTTATCATCGTCCGTCATCATCTTCAGGGTTTGCCCTCCAACTTTACTACCTGCACAGCCTAATGTGTGTATTAATATTATAGATGTAAAAACTAGACTTATTTATATTCACATTTTTTATTTAAAGCTATAGGCATACTGCAAACTATTTGACTACGAATGTCACTAATAGTTAGCCAAAACTGTTATAATTAATAGAAAAATATATGAAAACTCAATTTTTTTTNATTTGACTACGAATGTCACTAATAGTTAATCAAAACTGTTATAATTAATAGAAAAATATATGAAAACTCAATTTTTTAAAACATTTTTCAATTATACAATTTTTTGTGAAATTTTGTAATTGCCATTTTTATGAAAATCCTCAGAAACCGTTTCTGTGCCGCTTTCTTACAGATAGAAAATACTAGTCCAAACCCAATGGGTATACAAAATGCTACGTACCTAAGAAGAGAAGAAGGAATGCAATAACTCAGCAGGTAACAATTGACAGTTACAAGCAGCCTCTACACCTCTCCGCGATTTGACTTGGAAATAGAAATTTTAGGACGCACGAACGTGAACAAAACAATAATATTATTTTTTCCACCTAAATATGTTGGGGATTAAATCACTCTCCGTTACATAAAAAATAATTCCAACTGGATGCTTATTTTGTTGCGAGGATGTTGGGGATTCCTTGTAGCGTAGATGTGACTGCAAGTCGACATGTCAGCTACTCCAGGAATCGATAGGATCTGCGACTACTGACTTAGATGGCCTTATAACAAACAGAAGGCAACAAATACACATTGAAAACCGTATATGCGAAACAACACATGACTTCACTTTTAAATATCCCATTTGTGCTAATACTTACTTTCAAAAGAATTTGGATCTCGCAGCAGTAATCATGTCTACCAGATTTGGCGGTGATCGGTCGACTCAGCACGCGCGAACCTTTCACGAGGGGGACCGATGCGCTGACACAGTCGAACTCTGCAACAGAGGAATTGTAGTAAATAACTCTGCATCACTAAATTCAATGTTTACACNTGCGCTGACACAGTCGAACTCTGCAACAGAGGAATTGTAGTAAATAACTCTGCATCACTAAATTCAATGTTTACACAAACCAATTGATAATAATAGAAAATCCATTTTACAATATAGAACACGTTTATTATAAGGAAACGATATTGCAACTTGTTATTCACTTCCTTAAAAAAAACAATAATTTCAATTTGCATATAACTTAATGATAAAAATTATTAGGGAGATCAATTACAATATTATTTATAACAATGCAATTAATTAACTGTTTTTTAAAGCAATAATATGTAATATGTATAAAGATTAATGGCAATAAAAATAGCGAGCTCTATCACAAATTTACTTACAAACAAGCTGATACATACAAAGAAGTACCTGTTATTGCAGAAAATATCTATCCATGAGGAGAGGCTCTTGCGCCATATATGGCGATATTGTAGCCAAGTATTTTCATTGGCTAACTGAGTTCATGAGGAGAGGGTCTGTATGACTCACACACTCCAATACTTATCTTCTCAGAAACTATGTGACCATGAGACAGGCAACTAAGTTAATTGAAACAATTTTTTTTCTTTAGAGATATTTTTTAATTATTTCACATAGTACAGCTTGGATTTTAAATAAAAATTTTATTAATTGATGCATTTCAATTTGCAATAAACTGAATTTTTATAATATCATTCCACAAACATTTTGAACTTTGTATTTATTGTCTTCATCTGTTTCATATATATTAATAATGAATGATAATATCTTGAAAATAATATTTTTAAACCATCTTTTCTTAGACCAGAGCATTTTTTTAATTTTAAATATTTAGCCAATGATTTTAATTTCACAAATTTTATTTTATTGATATTTGTAGCATTGTCTATTAATCTATTTGGTTTCTTGTAGGTGTCCATTATATTCTCATTTTGCTCCATTTATATATGAAAAATAATTTAAATAAAATTGAGTTCACATAAAAGTTTTATTTTTCTATACCAATTTTAAAGAATTTCATTATATTTCAAATCTAGGTTATTCTAAAATTTGCTTAATTTTTTTTAATAATTATATTTTACTTTTATATTTGTACTTGCCATGAACGAGAAAATTTATCTCTTATTCAAGGGTGAGGATAAAATGAAATGATATAATTTATTTCTTCGCAATGTTTACATTTTTTAGTTAGTTATTCATTCTAAATTTTATCCCGTGAGTTAGATTTTTTATTTTTTTCAAGATATGATTTACAAACTTATGCCACATTCATCACAAAGTACTTTTAATAGTTCTCTATTACGAACATTTACATTGGTTTCTTTTTATCCATTTTTATTGTACTGATTAATACAAATATGGCATATGTTAATGTGTTTATCGTATTGTTTTACATGACTGAAAAAAATATATATATTTTTCTTTACAACACTATTTGCATTTCTTAATTGTGATATTTGTAATTCATGCAGCTATCTATTTTAAATAATTAAAATTTAAAATTGTTTTTTTTTATTTTATTGTAAATTTATTTTATATATAAATAAAAATGGATGCAATGCTCAGGAAGTCGAAAAAAATCAATTTAGTTCAAAAAGTTAAATGAGTTAGCAGTGAATTAAAAATATAAAACAACAATTTTTTTAGTAGTTGATAAAATTAATGGTTAGAAAATCTCTTGTGTATAAGATGATAAAATGAAGTTTTTATTACTTCAAAGATAAACGGAAATTGCATAAACTAAAGAATATTTGAAACTTGGGGATGAAAATTATTATTATCTACCATATAATGTAGTGATAAAAACTACGAAGAAAGAGTCAGTGCACAAAATTATNTGGATGAAAATTATTATTATCTACCATATAATGTAGTGATAAAAACTACGAAGAAAGAGTCAGTGCACAAAATTATATATATATTTAAATTATGAAATTGTTAGTAATTATATTTTCAGTGATTCTTTTGCACTCACTGTAAATCCTAGTCTCGCCGATAACATTTTCAAAATATATTATTTATAGAATTTCAGGTTTTACGGCTATACAACATGGAAAATATTAAAAAATTCTGTGGTATATGTTTACCCTCCGCTTAACCCAACTAACATTGTCATAATATAAAAAAATTCAGTCACGGATACTCGTCTGTAACTAAATTTTCATAATATAAAAAAAGATATTTTTTTTTACTCAGACACACAGAGGTTGAGGAAAATATCACGT